>JAQZBX010017150.1:0-35845 GCA_029593785.1 Cabassous unicinctus | reverse complement strand
CATAGAAAGTCTCTTTAGCATCCATATTACTATCAACAGTCTCTTCAAAGCACTCTAGGTCTTTTCTATCAAGTGTTTCATAATTCCTCCAAAGAATACCCTTACCCATTTATAAAACCATTCCAACATTTTGGTATTTACAAAAGCACTTCCCCGCTCCTCGGTACCAAATTCTGTATTAGTCAGCCAAAGGGGTGCTAATGTGAAATACCAAAAATGGGTTGGTCTTTATAAAGGGTATTTATTTGAGGTAGAAGTCCACAGTTACCAGGCCATAAAGCATAAGTTTCTTCCCTCACCAAAGTCCATTGTTACGTGTTGGAGCAAGACAGCTGCCGACATTTGCCCAGGGTTCAGGCTTCTTGGGTTCCCCTCTTCCCTGGGCTGCGTTTCTCTCTGGGCTTAGCTCCTGTTTCCTCCACAAGGTCAGCTGTAGACGATCTGGCGATTGGCTTTCTTCTCTTCTCCTGGGGCTTTCTTTCCAACATCAAAACTGCTTCTCAAAGGACTGCTTCTCAAAACTGTTCTTGCCATGCCTTTTATATTTGATTCCCCACCCACCAAGGGGTGGGGCTCAACACCCTAATCATAACTTAATCATGCCCAGATTAACAGATCAGTTTACAAGCATGATCCAATTATATTTTTGGAATTCATAATTACATCAAATTGGCCAATGGTTACAGCTTTGATGAATTTTCACAGAGTGAATACATCCATACTTCCACCAAGATAAAAAAAAACAAAACAGAACATTATCAGCTGTGCTTTGATGTTGAATTCTTGGGTTCTATGTTGAATTTTCCTGAGGATATTGTATATTCTCAATAACTTTTTTTCCTTCCTAATATAGATTATTTGTTTAACTTTCAAGTGTAAATCTTACATGGATGCATGTCAGTATTTGTTTAGAGTTGTTGCAATATCAGAAACATTAAGCTTGTAAAGGACTAATATGTTAAAAAACAAAACACACACACAAACCACTTATGGTTCCAGCATTTGTTTGTTTTCTATTTTAATTTTTAAAAATCCCCACCCCCCCCACCCCCCTTTAAGTAGGAAGAGACTGTGGTTATCTTTGTAAGACACATAGTCTGGTATACTTAATAGGATCCAATTAATTTTCTTTCTCCCACTTATCATCTTCTAATATTTTTTTCTGACAAGGCTTAGAAGCAAGTGAAGTCTTTTGTGGAAAGTAAATGTCAGGTGAATCAGTGATGCAGTTAATATATTAGAATTACGTTTCATGAATTTTATGGCCTTGAAATGAAATTGTTTCTAATAAATGACATTTTTTCATCTAATGAGGTACTGTGTATACAGAGTCTTTTTCCCTTGCAGTTGTCCTCCTGAGTGAATTATATTCTAAATGGAAAAGGCCTGTGGTTTTGAAGTAATTGTTTCAGAAAGCTGGAGACTATCAAGAATCTGCCTGCATGAAAGGCTAGGGACTGAAGTCAGAAAGGCCTGGTGGTGGTGGCTGGGAGACCAATCTTGAAATCAGAATGACAGCTCACAGAGGAATCGGAGAAGTCGAACTGAGGAACAGGGCTGAGAAGGGCGTGTTGAGCCCAGTGGGACTTAGGGGAGATTGCCGTGCAAGCCCGTTGATGGCAGTGGCAGTGTGGGACGCAGAAAGAGTTGAGGAAGATTACAGTGGTCACCCCGAACAGTAGGTAGCAGCTGCAGAAATAGGCAGCGATTAGAGGAGATAAAACAGTGGTTTTTTTTCTTTGTTTGTTTGTTTTTTTCATTGACATTAGACATGAGAAAGCTGATATGCTCTAACACAACATCCTGGCTTCCTATTTAAAGTCCTGAACCTCAGTTTTAGGATTTACTTGGATCTAAGGAATGTAAATTTTTTATCTAATGAGGTATACTTATTTTTCTTCATTTCTTAATGTAGTTCTTTAGCTTCACGGCAAATTTGGTTTGTAGAGCCCAAGCTGCCAGTGGCTTTGCCTCTGTCCTTTGTAGATCAGCCTATTTGTTTCTGGCAGACTGAGGCACTTGGTTCTAGTTAAAGGCTCTTCTGGTGAAAAATATCAGAAATCACTCAAGGTAGTGCAGGAAAAGGAGGGCTTATTGCCAGAATAGTGATGTTTCACACCATTTCACGGAGAGGAGCAGAACTATATCTTGACCTCATGAAAACTAGGCCTGGAAAGCCTTTCGGCACCCAGGCTATTCTCACACAATAGCCCTCTGCATTTGTCTCTGCTCTTTCTCTCTATGTCCTCCCAGACAAGAGCTCCATTCTCACATATGAGTTCTTTGAAGCGAATCTTGAGAATCCATACATCATTTCAAAAAAGAAGAAATATAAAAGTCCAGTGAATAAGTGAAGGAATATTCAGACTTGCCAATAATGAAGGGAAGGAAAATAAAATACCATTTCATCTATCAAATTGGCAGAGTTTTACAAATTATAATCTTTAGTATTAGGGGAGTGTAGCAAAATACGTACTTGTATTGGTTGAAATACTTGGTGAAAGCTTGTATTGGTTTACTCTTTCTGTAATGTAAGGCAGTTTGGAATTGCGATTTGTAATTGCCTTAAAATTTGCAAACCTTTTGCTCCAACAGTTCTATGATTAAGATTTATTCTAAAGAGGTTCTCATGAATGTTTATAAAGATTCTTCCACAAGGAAGGTCCTTGAAGTTTGAGTTATAGTTGTAAAAAATTTGAAATAGCTTAAATGCCCATCAGTAAGAGTTAAATGAATTTTATAACACTTATATATGAAGACTTGCTATTCACTTAAAAATGGGGAATAAGCCAGTTCTAATACAATGTTTTCCTTTATTTGTTATATACATTTTATGTGTTACATATGCAATATGCCTATATATACATAAAAGAGTAGAATATAAATACCAAAATGTTGTAATCATCTCTTATAAGCTCCTAGAGTGTCAGAACTCTAGCTTTTATTTATTTCTGCAACTCAAGGTACATGGCATTTTGTAAATGTTCAATAAATATCAACAAACTAATCAAGACACTTTTTTTCAGCTTCAGTGTGAAAACAAGTGAGCACTGTGCAAGGTATTTCATATACCTCTTTAGTACAGGTGCTTATGCACATATCATAGTCATTATTAATTGTTCACATCTTGTTACTTTTCCCTTTTCAAAATGAAAGATTACCAAGAGTGATAAGAGGTAAATATACATAAATGACTTATAGGAGAAATTTGATAGGGTATTATTTTTCCAGAAGTGGTAACAGAAAAGTGTGTTTTCTGACCATATATTCTATTCTCTCTTCCTGCCAGACAATGACGATCATTTGAGATTGGATTGTGACAGCCTCTCTCTAAGCAGAATCCATAAATATATATTCTCTGAGTCTGAAAAGTCTCTGAGAATTTTAAATGTTGTATTTTCCTTTTAATGATAATCTTAACAATTAATGTTGCATAATCTGGATAATCTTGATTTCACTGCATGCACTTAGACAAATGGTCATGTTATTGATGAGTTATATTACTTTCATACCTAGAGTCAATGAAGAAATAAACGGAGGCAGACATAGTATATAAATGGTGCGTCACCCAAAGTGATGACCAGATAACATCACTGAGTTAAAGATAGTTCAAATAAAGAAGAGCCTGAGAAAACAGAGTTCTTATGCAGTATATGGTATATAGCATGCTGAAATTCAAAATCATGTGTACTGTTAACATCACTAGTACGTTTGATATAATTAATTTACATTATTGTTCATCACATTTAATGAACTTTAAATTTGAATTTTTACTGGTTTTCTAGTTTTGTTAGTATTTTAATATGTGGCTGCATTAGGTTTCATCGTTGTATGAGAGCTTTACATTTTAGCAGGTAATTATTATTACTGTCTGCCAGGGACTGTTCTAGGAGGTGGGGATAAAGCAGTGAACAAAATAAAGTCCCTCTCCTCATGGAGGTTTCATTCTTGTGGAGGAACATAGACATTAAAAGAATAAATTATGTAAGTAAGTAAATGTCAGGTTCTGATAAGGGCTACAATGAAAGTTGTAGCACAGAAAAGGAGATGTAGAGTGGTAGGTTTAGAAAGTGATACTGCTGTAAAGGCCAATTAAAAGAGGCCCTTCTAAGAGGGTGGTGTTTCAGCACAAACCTGAAATTGGGAGCAAGCCATGCACAGACACTGGGGAAGAGTGTTCTAGACAGAGAGAACAAAAGTGTAAGGCTCTGAGAGGAACTTCCCTATAGGGGTCAAGGATTAAGGGCTGCAGTGGCTGCAGTAGAGTGAACAAGAGAGAGAGTGGAAAAGGATGAGGTCCTAGAGAGGTGGGTGGGGAGTCAGAGGGACTGGCGAGGACTTTGGGCATGACTCGCACTGAGAAGAAAAGACATTGGGGGTTTTGAGCTGAGGAGTAATTTGATTAGACTTTGCTTTAAATGGCTCACTCTGACTATACCAGAAAATAGACTAGTGGGGCAAAGGTGGAAGCAGGGAGAGCAGTTAGGAGACTAGAGTTATCAGTCCAGGGAAAGAGAGCAGATATAGAGTACTCAGCCCTATTTATGTTAGACACATGTAAGTTCCATTACAGTAAAAGTGTCAATACTGGGGACCATTGAGAATGTTTTCTTTCAAAAGGAGCCCTCTATACTATTATTCAGGTGAACTGTGATATCATGACGTTTGATTGGGAACCTGAGAATGACTCTGTAGAACAAAATTATGTCTGTTCTATAGGTTAAGCATCACTGGAGAGCAGTGATGCATAAATGGCTACCTCAGCCAATAGAAGTTTATTGGCTACATTTATAGAATTAGGAGGGATACTATTTAAATAAGAATTTTCTCCCATTATTAGCAGAGGAGGAGACTTGTCTTTGGAACCAGACCGTTTCTGAGTAGGAGTTTGAGTATGTGTGTGTGCATGCACACGTGTGTAGAGTGTGCGTTTGTTGGTTGTGGAATATTGGTTGGAAGAAAATTAATTTTACTAATAAAGGTAATTCTGACTTTAAAGAGAATGACTTTGCTGTCCATATAAAAGGAGGGCACACTGGGAGAATAAAAATAGTAGATTAAAGATGGCGTTTGATATACAGGCTCCATTGCGTTCAGCTTCTGGCTATTCCATCTGTGGCTTCCTCTCTCCCAGGTTCCTCTCTGAGTGCCTGGGTTCCTTCTCTGCATCTCTGTGGCTTTTTCACTGTGTATCTACTGCTTTCAGTCCTCCATTTGTAAAGGACTCCAGCAAGAGGACCAAGACCCACCCTGGGTCCTGCAGTCTAATCAGAGGGACTCAATTGAAGCCAAAGGGTCCCACACCCACAGAAATGGATTAGCTTTAAAAACATGATCTTTTCTGGGGTCTACAAAAATCTTCAAACTGTCAAAGGGTATCTCTTTAAAACCTTCTGTCATCTGTTTTTTGTCATCTATATACATTTCTGGCATTTAGGAATACAGTTGACTTTTTTGCCTTTATTGAGGAGAAATTCACATAACACAAAATTAGCCATTTTAAAGTGAACAATTCAGTGCCATTTAGTATATTTACAATGTTGTGCATTCACCATCTCTGTCTAGTTTCAAAACATTTCCTCCCCCCAAAAGGAAACCCCATGCCCATTAAGCAGTTATTCCCCATTGTCTCTTCACTCACACGTTGGCAACCACCAATATTTTTTCTGTCTCTGTGGATTTATCTTTTCTGGCTATTTCATATAAATGGATAAATGGAATCATAAAATATGTGACCTTTTGTGTTTGGCTTTTTTTTTTTTTAATCTTAAGATGGTTTTGAGGTTCATCTCCATTGTAGCATGTTATCAATGTGCAGTTTTGAAATTTTATATGGACCTAGTATCTAGGAACCTTGCTAAACTGTGTTATTCATTCTAATAATTTATCTGTAGATTCTTTTAGATTTTCTACCTGTGTAATCCTATGATCTGTAACTATAACCACAGTTTTGTATCTTCCCTTCCAAATTTTATGCCTGTTATTTCCTTTTCTTGCCTTATTTTACTGGCTGATGTGGTGATTTCTTTTCAACATTTCATCATTAAGTATGTTTGCTGTGGGTTGCCCTCATCAGACTATGGAGATTTCCATCTTTTCCCAGTTTGCTAAGTGTGTTCATGGATGAATGATGAATTTTATTAAATGCTTTTTCTGCATCTATTGAGATGATCATAGGATTTATGTTGTTAATGTGTAATATTATGTTGACTTTCTGTTGCTAATCAAATTTCCATCCCTGACATAGCCTCAGCTTGGCTTCGATTTATAATACTTTTAAATAATGCTAGATTTAGTTTGCTGGTCTTTTGTATAGGAGTTTTACATCTATGTTCTTGTGTAAAATTGGCCCATGATTTTCCTTTCTCTGGTTTTTGTCAAAATTTTGTCAAAATTTCATATCAAGGTCATAATGGCCTCATAAAAGTAGTTGGTTTCTCTGCTTTTTTTATTGCCCAGAATAATTTGTGTAAGACTGGCTTTGTTTCTTCCTTAAATATTTAACAAAATTCCGACTGGATGTGGTATTTTCTTTGTGGGAAGTTTTTAAATTATGGTGTATTGGCGACTGATTCTCTACATATTTTGTGACAGCTTTTGTACCAGACTATCTTTTCAAGGATGTTTGCATAGCAAATAGCCTTGTGTTTTAAAAAAAATATTTATTTACTTACATCCCTAGACCTCCCCTTTGAGCCACAGTCACAATTATAAATCAGCAGTATTAGTTATACTCACTATAATGCATTACCATCAACTCTATCCATTTCTACACATTTACAATCAACCTAATTAAAAATTCTATATACATTAAGCATCAGTACTCCTTCTCAGCCCTCATCCTATCTCCTAGTAACCTATACTCTAGATTTTAACTCCATGCATTACTCTTTGTATTTAGTTCATATTAGTGAGACCATACAATATCTGTCCTTTTGTGTCTGGCTTATTTCACTCAACATAATGTCCTCAAGGTTTATGCTTGTTGTCATATGCGTACCAATTCCATTTCTTCTTACAGCAGCACTCTATTCCATTGTATGTGTATACCACATTTTGTTTATCCATTCATCGGATGAGGGACATTGGTTTGTTTCCATCTTTTGGCAGTCATGAATAATGCTGCTCTGAACATTGGTCTGCAAATGTATGTTTGCATCTTTGCTTTCAGTTCTTCTGAATATATTCCTAGTAGAGGGATTGCTGGATCATACAGCAGCTCTATGTTTAGCTTCCTGAGGAACCGCCAAACTGTCTTCCACAGGGCTGCACTGTTCGACATTCCCACCAACAGTGAAGGAGTGTTCCTATTTCTCCATATCCTTTCTAACACTTGTAGTTTTCTAGCAGGCTCCTTTCAAGATTGGAATTTCCTGTGCTTAACTGCTGTGTACATAGCATCCATCTGTGCTGTTCTGCATCTCTGTGGGGTCACGAGGAACTGATGCCTACTTTGCTATGAGAAATAAATCTTTTTTCTCTGAACCAGGAGTCTCATGTCTTCTGCCAGCATCTATAAAAATAGATGAGGTTAACTAGTTAACTTTCTTTTTTTATATTTTTATTTATTTTTTTTATTTGTAAAATGATATATAAATACATATGCATATATGTGCATTTGTTTACATATAGTTAACTTTCAAGTAAAGGAAAATCTCAGACCCTTTACAGTTCTTGGTATCAAATTAATTTCTTTAATTTTTATAGAACTGTTTGGGTTTCCTATATTTTTTAAAGTCAGTTTTGATTTTCAGAAATTTCTTCATTTCAACTAAGTTGTCAAATTTATTGACATACATTTCTTCATTTCTTTTGAAATGTCTGTAGGATCTGTAATATTTTAATTTTTATTCCCAATATTGATAATTTATATTTTCTCTGTGTATAGAATTCTAGGTTGGGAAACTTTCATTGAACTGTTGAAGATAGTCCATAGTCTTGTCTTTTTTTTTTATTTTTTATTTGTCATCTTGGAAAATTCTGTTTGTTTGACTGTTGCTTCCTGACTGTAATCTTACATTTTCCTCTGATTGCTATTTTTTTTCCTTTATCTTTGATTTTCTACAGTTTTCTAAGTGTGGGTTTCTATTTATTTAAGGTATCTGGGATTCATTGAGTTTGTCATATCTAGGATCACTGTGTTTCTTCAGTGGTAGAAAAGTTTCAGCCATCTTCACTTTAAATATAGCCTCTGCTACATTCGTGTCTCCCCTTCTGAGATTCTGATTAAACAAATGTTTTAAACATGTGTTAAACCTTTTCACCATATCTTTGTTATCATTTATTCTTCCTTCTGATCTTTCCACCTTTTTACTTTCTATGCTGCACTCTGGAAATTTTATTTTGCCTGTGTTCTAGTTTACTAATTGTTTCTTCACTTGTGTCTACCCTACTATTAAATCCATCCAGTGATGTTTACATTTCACTTATTATATTTTAAATTTCTTAACACAGTCCAGTTGTTTTGTAGTTTGATATCTGAGAATTACAATTTCTAAATCTTCTAGAGTCTCTTTTTATTGTTGATACTTTTGCTGGTAGTCAAGGAATTTAGTTTCTTGGCTGCGTGTTGGACATTATATTTGTGAAATCATTTGTAGGAATGACTTGTTTTCTAGTGAAAGTTCTTTCCTCCAGAGAGGATTTGTGTTTGCTTCTGCAGATTCTTGGGATCACTACTAGTCCTGACCCACTATTTCAGCCATTTATTTCTCTGTAATAAACTACCCCAAAACTTATGGGCTTAAAACAACAATAATGCATTATTTCCCCAATTCTGTGGGATGGCTGTTCTAAGCAGGGGGTACTTAGATGTTGGCTGGAGTCACTCATGCATCCGCATTCAACTGGGAGCTAGGCGAGGGTGCAGTGCCCAAGACTGCTTTACTCATTGTCTGAGCACTTGGTGCTGCGTTGGCTCGAGCTTTTTGGTTCTCTTCTTTGTTCTCTCCAGTGTTCTCTCAACGTTCATTAGTCTTGCCCAAGCTTCTTTCCATGGTGGCCAATTCCCAAGAAAGCAGAAGCTCAAGGTGCCAGGTCTCTTAGCAGCTGTGCCTGGAACCTAGCATAGCATCACTTAACCTGAAGTCAGTTGGTCAAAGCAAGTCCCAGGTCCAGCTCTGATTGTGGGGAGGGGACTAGTGGTGCACAAGTACAGCAGTGGGAGGAATTTGGGGCAGTTAGCTCTGGAAACAGTTTACCACAAGCACATTAACCCATGTTCAAGGTTTGATCCATTTCTTTGCTTGGAGAGCCCATGGGATTGAAATTAGGTGATCATTAGAGTGTCCATATAATTTATCATTCAAGCTGGAACATTGCTGAGAGTAAAGTGGAGCACTATTGTTAAATGTGCTAGGACTCTCAGGTATAAACCAGACTGTCTCAGGCAAGCTAAGGACCCCTGGTTACCCTAGGTACAATTCATCGGGGGCTTTTCCATTTCCTATTTACCTTCACCTTGAGGGTCTTATCCTATGGATTTTAGTTTTTGTGGTAAGGAGTTCCTGCTATATTTATACAGGCTCAGGGCTTTGATTTCTGTCCCCTTGCCTTGTGAGGCTCTCTCAACAAAGGGTCTCATTTTCCCTGGATTGGCACATGACCTCCGGGATTCTTGTTTTCTCTTTCTTTTGGGTAGTTCCTTATTATTTTGTGGTCTTTTTGGTGCTTTTGAGAGTTTATTCAGCTTTTATAGTTGTTTTCAGTGGGAGATTTGATCCAAATAATTTAGCCTAGCCCACCGTCATAGAAAATAGAAACACGGATAGTTCATTAGCTTGTAATAACAGAAGAAAAAGAAACTGAAAGAATTTCTGAATGTCAGAAAAAATGCTGCTTTTCTACAAGGGTTTCCCAAAGGTTTCCTCTATAGAGGGGGAGAGGGGAAAAATTAAGAAATTAGAGCCATAATGTTGCCTTTTCTTTCTTTTTTTTTCACTCCATGTCTTTTTTTTTTTTACAACTTCTTGATCTCTGTTATGAAAAATTAGGGAATTATTTCTTTCAAACACAATTTTTCAGTTTTTATTGGTTATATTTTTTACTTTGTCAAGGCTTTAAAGATTAACATTCTTTCCTGCAACCAGTTCCCCTGCTGTTTAACCTTAGTATTGTAAATAGAATTGTACTTTCTTTCAGTCTTTTAATCATGCCATCTTATTCCTAAATTATTTCTTTTCAGTCATCTCTTTCATTGCCTTGATTTTAATATTAGATCCTTGAAAGAATGGATCGTGGGTGAGTTTTATAAAATATGCAGTTTCTTTTCAGCTCTATAGTAGAATTTTAGTCTATACTTTAGATTCATTGATATTTTGTGTCTATTTTAGATATTTAGTTACATTTTCCTTATTTATTATTTTAAAGTACATATATGTATCTTACTTTTATTCCTCAAAGCAGAGTTCTAGATAATTAATACATTTGTATGTGTGTTTTGTTTTTTTCTTGTTGGGGTTTGTTTTTGTTTTTGTTTTTTCTTTTTGAGCTGACTATATACTTTAAATGCACTTGCTGAAGAATTGATTTATTTATTTAACCATACTTTTCTTTCCTTTTAATAAGTACACATTTTTGTCTTAATTATAAGCTCTGATTTAATTTGGTCAGTAATATTTAGGTCAGATAAAACATTTTTGGCTAGGGAAGCGGATGTGGCCCAAGCGATTGGGCTCCCATCTACCATATGACAGGTCCTGGGTTTGCTTCCCGGGGCTTCGTGATAAAGACAAGCTGGCCCATGCAGAGAGCTGGCGCAACAGAAGAGACAAAGAGGAGAGACAATGAGAAACACAACAAACCAAGGAGCTGAGGTGGCTCAAGCGATTCAGTGTCTCTCTCCCTCTGAGGATTGGTTCCTGGTGCCTCCTAAAGAGAAGACGAAAAGAGAAGACAGGCAGACACAGAGAGCACACAGCGAATGGACACAGCAGACAGCAAGTGCAAAACAACATGGGGTGGGGAGATAAATAAATAAATATAAATCTTTAAAAACAAAACAAAACATGATTGGCCATTTTATTTTTCTCTAGCTGTGTTTTTGTACCAAAATGGTTTATACTGTTATTTCTATGAGTTTGTTACACTTGAGGTCTGTCATCCAAGTTACCTTAATTTGTTGCTTTAATAAATTATATTTATTCAATTAATTATTCCATGTGTGCCTTAATGCTTTCTTCAGATGGGTATAACAAAAGTGATATTCAGATATCGTGGCATCAGTTCTCCCATACCCACCCCTCCCTTCTTACTGCCTCAGAAAGGAAAGTGTCATATGTTTCAACTAATGGCTACTTGAAATTGATTACTTCTCTTATTCACAGTATTTTTAAAGAAATGCATTGTTATTACTTTAAAATAATAGAGTAAAAAAGCTTGGCCAAGAGAGGTCCTTTGGGAAATCTTTGAATAAATAGCTAAGAATGTTTTAAACATGTCAATTATTTATATATTAACCTTTCTAAAAAGTGTTCTTAAAAACAGTTTTCAGGTGAATCACATTTACATTATAAAGTTGTTTGATGAACACTATTCTTTGTAGGTGGAGGTGAAAAACCAATTTTCTACATTTCAGAGCTAGAGGAGCATATAGGTTGACAGAATGTGTGTCATCATAGCTGAGAATGGGCTCTGGAACCTGCCTGCTGAGTTAAAACCCTTCTCAGTCACTGAGCTCTGAGATCCTAGAGTCATGCCTTTGCTAAGCTTCAGTTTTCCCATTCATAAATTGGACATAGCAATAACAAAAATATTTAGCAAAGTGCCTGGCATGAGTGAGTGCTCGGTAAATATCATTGACCTTTTATTCTTCTGAATTTGTAGAAGTAGTGTCAATTCTTCTCCATGTATAATATGAGCCCTTAGTAGTGGGAGCTAGAATTTTGAACAGAGATGGGATAGAGACTAGAGGTTAAAGGTCTTAGACTACAAAGACAGTTTAAATAACTGTCCAATTTTGTAAATGTATTTTAAAAATATGCATGTAAGCAAATTCATTGCTTTGGCCTGTATTACATTACAATAAGATTTTTAAAAAACCTACCATTAATGTGAAGCCAAGTGGATATCATTAGTGGCTTTAGTTAGGTGTCCATTCAATCCGGTAAGGTTGATTGAGCACTGGCTTTGTTCCTATAATTCTCCAATTTTATAAATGATTGGTAGGAACTAAGTTATCAGTCATCTTCCTTGAGTGCTTAAGAATAAGAACATTTTTCTATCAGTCCTCATCCTGTTTTGGTTATAGGTAACTAGAAGGTAAAAGATACCTGGTTTCCAAGGCAGCAAACAGTTAGTTAACTATGTTGGTCTTAGCTGACATCTTTGATTTATTAGTTTGCCAGTTTTCAAAGTACTTATTTTTTCCACCACACTCTTTTTTTTTTACATGTGTATTCTCTTGTGCTTGTGTCTTCTAATGATTTATAGATAATTTGCCTGCCAGGTGGGTATCTAAAATAAGGTTTCAAGCAACAATGACTATGTTTTATCTTAAAAAGCTGTGTAATACAAAAACAATTAGTATGTATGTAGAAGTAAATGTATAATAATCTGTTAACATGTGGATAAGTGGGTGTTGCCTCTAACAGAACCTCAAATTAGTTGTATGTAATCAGAAAAACTCACCAAGCATTGTCTTTTGGGTCAGTTTTTCTCTGATTAAGATAAATACATACCAACAATAAAAATAAAAAAAAGAAAGATAAATATATAATATGAACTTTAGCTTCAGTACCCCAGTATTTTAGCATATCCAGACATTGCTTTTCTTGATCTTTCTATTGACATGTTATTGGGCAAAATGTGTAATTTCTTGCATAGTTTCCTGCAAGCTTTTAAATTCGGAAAACTGGAGCTAATAATACTAGCTATTTAGAGAACACACGCTGCCCTTTGGTTAGTGTCAGGCCCTCTCCCTGTCTGAGCTAGCTCCTTATGTAACCATTTCTTCACTCATACCTTACTGTTTCTAAGGTATTAGCCAGGTCTTTCTTCTAGCTTCCACTAATTTTTTTCAGGATAGATTTCTCTTTCCAAGTTTTCTTACTTCACTGCTTCCCAAATGACTTTTGAGCAGGATGTACAAAATACTTTTTGATCATAAGTTTTTTGTGTTTTTTTTTAATTGCTTGATACTGTAGGAAAACAGGAGGATTTAGGCCTTCTCCTCCACCCTCATACTCTTCCTTTACCCATACCAAAGGGGAGGGGGAAGTAAAAATGCTTACTGTATCTCAGAAATCTGTTAAGTTGTTCCTTCAATTAATTGATGTATAAATCCCCCCTCCACTTGCTTAAAGATATTCTTCTTTCTCTTAGGTGTTTTCAAGAGAGAATTTTTAGTTGATTTTTAGAAATCAATTTGGCGGTTAGTCCTGGTTGCTTGCTTCCTCTTCTGTATTTAATGAGATTCTCAATCCAATGGTGATTCTGTACCTGAATGAGGAAAATTTCCCTGGTTTATAGAGGTTCCTTTCCTGGTTAGGCTTGGTATTTCTTGACCTGTCAGTCACCCCTTTTCATTTCTGTTTTGTGGCCCTACGTGTCTCAGAAATGGAGTCTCTGACCTCTTGTTTTTCTTGCGGCATACCCACCAGGAAGGCTGGATTCCCTTTTGGTTAACTTGGGCTTCTTCTGTTATTTTAAGCTAGGATCTTGACCTAGTCTGTTGAGTGGAGGTACCAGTCTCCCTTCAACAATGGCTTGCCCATTTTCAAGGCTTATGTACTCTGTCAAGTCTGTCACTGAATTCCCTGTATCTAATCTGAAGTATCTATCACACAGTAGTGAAGAGATGGACCCTTTGGGGGTTGCTTGCTAGCTGTGTGACTGTGGGCAAGTTGCTTAACTTTTCTGAGTCTCTGTTTTCTTATCTGGAAAACAAGGTTTCTAATAGTATCTACCCCTATCAATTAGGATTAACTACTACATATAACAGACATCCCAAAATATCCCTTGTAAAGGAAATCCCAAGATAAGAAGATCTGGTTGGGTATCTTGGTTCCATTATCATCAGGCAGCTCTCAGCCATCATTAACTTGTGGTTTTATCCTCAAAGTGGTCAGCTATAACCATCACATCTACATCCCAGGCAGCAAGATGGAGGCAAGAGGGGTCGGCATCAGGGCTCACCCAGCTTTGTATCTCTTCAAACAAGCATATCCAAAAATCACACTGCAATTTCTGCTTATATTCCAATGGTCAGAACTTGATAACTTGGCCGTACTTTGCAGCCACAGAACCTGGGAAATACCGGTTTTCAGTTGGGTGCAATTGCCATCCTTGAATCAGGAGTTGGTTACTAAAAGACTGGGGAAAATGGGTATTGGGGAAGTACATAGCAGCCTCTGGCCTCCCCATCACCTCGTGAGATTGTTGTGAGCTTTAAAGGAGGCAATGCTTGAAAAGTACTCAGTATAGTACCTGATATGTAGTAATACCTCAGCCAATGCCAGGCATTTTTATTATCTCCTCCGAAAAGGGGGCAGGTTACCAGCACTTATCACTTTCTCTTGCTCGATTTGACTCATTCACATACTTTCTCAAAGAAGTGATCTTTTATAATATGATATATGAAACTTATAGAAACAACCATAGATGATTTATTTGAAGGGAAGAGGTAGATAAGTGGTTGTTGTTCCCTTGTTGGAAGACCATTTGTTTCTGTAGAAGAGCTTTCAGCTTTTTAATTTCATTAGTAATTCTCTGCATTGGTGGAGTTGATAGTCTGTTTTCACTTTGATTTTTAGGCCCTCAACTGCTTTTTTTTCACTGCCATTGAACCATAAAACCACTGTTTGCTACAAATTGATTTTTAAAAGATAAAACAAATTTAAAATTAATTCTACCTTAAAAATTTATTACACCCGTTAGTTAAATGGAAATTCTTACAGTGATAAAGAATGAAGATGTGGAATGATTTTACTTAGCACATAGCCTTTTGTTTCACTAAATACCTAAATGTTAACTGCCAAGTGTGTATAGATTTTATATAAGAACAGCTTTGTTGTTTTTCTATATACCCATCTATTGAATTTTACAGTATACATAATAACGCATTGTTCTGTGATAACAAGTGAGTTAGTTGAACCTTATTTTCTTGCCTCTTAAGTGCAACCTGCCTAATCTCCAGATTATCCAAATTTTGCTCAAGACACAAAGAAAAGGGGAAGGAAGTATAACTTAGAACCAAAATGGCTTTTTAATATAGCCTACTTTCTGCTTTTCAAGGTAGCTGAATATACTTAAGATACTGACTCTTAAGTGTTATTTTCTGGCTGTGATATGACAATTAGATATACACATATTTTAAATGCATGTGGTTGTGATTTTGGTTTTGTTGTTTTAAAACAATCCGTCACCTGTGACTTTTAGATTGTTTTGTTGGCTATTTCTCTCCAGTATTCATCTTTCTTTCTAGAAAGATTTCTAGGATACAAAGATAGAGTCTAGGAAAATATGCAAAATAAAAATAGTTGGGTTCGAATGGTTAGATCATCAGTGTTTGCATTTGTATTTATTTTTAATGATAAAAATATAAATAATTAAAATTCATCAAATAGTATGATACTTAAAGTACTAAAAATATTAGAGGGTCTAGTTCGTTGTAAAACCATAATAAGACATAAAATGTTATTAAATTCCATGAACCATAGAGAGTAAAGTTAGTATCATTCAACATTTCTTAAGAACTTAAAAATTAGTTAATAAACATGTATTAGTGAGGTAAAATTAATGGTATAATTAAGAAGTAATCAGTAGATGCTTAATTCTATGTTTTAATAATGTAGAAAAATATGTGCTAACCATCCTAGAGAACAGTAATCAAAGATACTTTTGAAAAATTGGACTTGTCTTCTCTTTGTTGTTTTTTTAACCCTTCTCTTCTTTACCTCCCTCACCACTAATTCAAAAAGGAATTTTCAAAAATTAGGTGTTCTTTTTTAAAAATTACTATTAAAATTTGCTTTTAAATGTAACAGGATACTCTGGAATCCTGGGTTTAGAAAAACCTGTCATGCTATTAGGTTAACTATATTATATTTTATACTAGGGAACAGGATTTAAGACATGTAATAAAGAGGCATATTATATAATTATCTCACTCTTTAATATCCAATCCAGTATTTTTCAAAAATAATTAGTGATTGAAATAAAATTAGAATTTCAGTATAGTATATACAAAATGCTTAACATTATACATTTTTTGCATTGCTGGAAAACTTTAATTAAATGTAGATCATTTATAACAGCCTGTAAGATTTGTGCCAGTGATTTTTGTTTGATAGAAACTCTTGAACCATTGTGCATTTTTCTCAAGAGAAGTAGGAATACAATCACCTCTTTATATAAATTATTTTAGGCAAATTTTAGATTTTATCTCAGATATTTCCCTCTGCTCAACATACTTTCCTTTATCACCACTCCCTTTGTGCTTGTTCATGGAAGCAAATTAATTTTAATATTAGCTTAAGTAAATAGGATTAGGAAGAGAAGTCTGCTAAAAAAGAAGCCATTATATATGTCAAAGCTAAATACAAATAATTTCTAAGTTACAAGCTGTCTTGGATAGTCCATATTACATTCCTGATTTATTAGCAAGGATAATTATCGTTTAGATACTATAATTTTAACCTTGACTGATATTATTACAGTTTAAGGCATTTAATCATAATATATTAGATTCATGTATCTTTAGGATTGTGTTATCAGATATATTACTCCTGACTGATTTTAAAATGCTGATAAAAGAGCTACAATGATTATTTTGACCTTTAGATTTTGTGCATGAAGCTGAAATGATAAAAGTCCCAAGAAACTCATCGTATGTATTTTTTTTTTTAACTAATACAAATGAAAACTGTTTGCCTGTAGCACCTTATTTTTTGCATCTTACAGTATTTCATCAAAATATTAAGCATGAGTTTATAAAAAGTTCTCAGTTGTGTTCACATCTAATTAGAAAGCCTAATTAATGTAAATGTGCTTTCTTGTGCATATTATTGTATGGTTGTATGGTAAAAATACCCTTACACTGAAAAGGTGGTAGGGTAATAGGAACCAGTGCTTGTTGAAAGTCTATGCTTGGTAAGGCACTTTACATACAATTCAGATTTGAACTTAAACCTTACAAAAACCCTGTGAAATAATCATTATCATTCACCTTTTACTGAGAGAATTTAGAAGTTCAAAGACGTTAAGGATCTTGCGTATTATAAGATCATGTAGCCAGTAAGTGGAAGTTAATGGGATTTGAACCCATGTCTGACTTCAGAGCCCATACATGTTTCACTGTGCCATATTTTTTCTCATAATATGGCAGTTCCTTGGATTGTATGAGTCTTTAGTTAATCTTGTTTTCAGGAAGCCTGATAGGTGAAAATCTAGATTTACTAGTAAGATAAATTGGGGATGTTCTTTACTTTTGTGAGATAATTCACCTCATGTTCTTTAAGTGCCATTTAAATATTATTTGCTTTCTCAAAACTCAGTTTTCATTCAACACCGACTTGGTAAATGGCTTGCTCTGTGCCAGATTCCAAGTAGAGATATAAAGGTCCCTGCTGGCTCTGGAAGTGGCATACTTGGCTTTCAAATCTTGGTTCCACCTCTCACTAGCCTTATGATCTTGGGCAGATTACTTAGCCCTCTAAGTCTCTGTTTCATCATCTGCAAAAAGGAAAGGATAATGGTACCTCTCTTAGGATTGTTGTAAGGATTAATTAAGATAATGCATGTTTGTAGCACTGTATCTGGCATATAGTAAATAAAACACCTAGTAAAGGTTATCTTTTATTAATAGCACCTTAAAAATAGCATTTGAAGTCCAAGTAATTTTCTTTAAAAAAAACAAAACAAAAAAAACAAGCTGAAGAAGCTTATTCAGTCTCATCATCTTCTGCTTGGGATGGTAGTCACATCTTCCTTATAATATTTGAAAAGTCTCATAAAGGTTTCTTATTATATGGTTCTGCCTGCTGCCCTAAACATTTTAAAAATGTATGGAAAACCATGAGCCATGTTTGTATTTTTCATATTTTAAGGACAGTGCTAGAATGCATGGGATAATTCAAATTCGAGAGTGTATGTTTGGCATATGGAAACTATAGTGACGTGTTTTTTTATTATCTTTCTTCTGAACAAAAAAGATAAAAGCCTTTTATTTTGTGATTTATTCTTTGGAGTAACATTTATTTATGAGAAAAAGATTTGAGGAAGAAATTCTGCAGTGACTATAGACAAATATATTGCAACCACTTTACTCTGATTTCTGGGAATGATTTCTTGAGTTTTTTGAATGGAAAAAATATCTTTAGAAAATAGTAAAATTTATAAATGAGATATTTTCTCTAGACTTAAAACCAGTATTTAAGCACTTGAATATATAAATCTAAGTGCAAGTAATTTTGACTTTACAAAAAGTATATTTGTAAAAAGTTACACAAGAATAATCAATCTAGTCAAATTTCCTACTTGATTATAACACTATTTTTGGATATTGTGATTTATCAAGAGCTCAAGTAGGAATTAAATGCATCGAGATAAAATATTAAAGAGGCATACATAAAAATGAGCCACAAATTTCTTTAAATAAGTGGTTTCCATCAATAAGAATTTTGTTATAACAGTTAAATTCTCTTTTCCTGAATTGATGCAAAAACCTTATTTGTAGTATTCCTACAGAGATTTGTTCTATCTCCTGCAAAAAGATATGTCAGGGCTATTTTTATTATCTAGAATGAAATCTTATTAGAGAAAATCTTCTTTGACATTAAATCACTACCATTTTTCATTACCAAAGTCCAAATGCCAAGGAAAAGGCAACTCATGTACTGGAGAGATTTATAAACAGTTCAGTTATAGTGACTTCTCAAATAAATTTTACTTTCTTTTTTGCTGTTTTCCTAATTCCTTTAAATCCTAATTAAGCCATTTTAAAATACTTAAGAGGTAATTTGTGGTTTAGGAGAAACTTTTTTTTTTTTCCCCTTGGTATACACAGAAGAAGATTGTATAGTTAGTGTGAAGAATTTTTTTAAAATGTGGACTTTAATGTGGAAGTTCTTTTTTTTGGTACAAGTAGATTTTCAAAGGTTTCTTTTAGTATGTATCTTTTATATTTTCCCTAGATGTTGTAACTGAAAGTAGTTATTGTTCTGGGAATGTATGTAACTACATATATTCGAAGTTTTTAGGTGTACCCAAACTTGGCATATATGCTTATTTAACTAAGTAGCCTTAGTCGAGATTTTCAGAAATCTTGTTGAAGTTTATTAAAATTAAGAATTAGTTACCTATTTTTAATGGTTTAGATTTAAAGGAGCAAACTTAAGACATAATTTCTTCGTGAAAACCAAGGAAAATAATTGACGTAGAAGTGTTTTAGCTGTTATTTGAAAAGAAAAAAAACATACATTGGAAGCTAAGTTTTTGGATTATTTCTTGAGACAGCAATCTCTGAAACTGAATCTTTCAAAATCACTTCTTGTTTAGCATGGTTTAAAGAAATAAACAAAACTCCATGAGTCTGAGATTTGGTGTCAAAATAGGTATTGAATAATAAAGTTCTTTGTAAGAATAATCTTTAGTGTGTTCATTGGATATTTTTGAGCTTGAAAAATGAACAGATATTAAGGGTAATTGTGAAAATCAACTTCTTTATTATTCTAACACCACATACTCTATTGAGGCTAAGTTACACATGCTGTATTGGAGCTCAGCCTGCAAAAACTGAATTTGCTGATTTTGTCACTTATTAGAACAGCCAGCGTTGCTGTAACCTGCCAGTTGACTACATCAATGCATAAAATAGCATGTGGAATCATCAAGTGGTAATATTTGCATTTAAAGTTACACATTTGACTTTCCATTATAATTATTAATACAAGCAAAGAAGCTACCAGTGCTTTTATTTATTTTTTTTATTGTCATCAAACAGTTCTCTGGGAATTTTCAGCAAAATAGCAATTCAGCTATAATTCTGATATGAAATACAGGAACTGTGAATAAGCTCTTGGTGCCTGCCATTAAAAACTAAATCAGTAGCTTTAATACCTTCTTACAATCTCACTTCGTTTCACTACAGCTCTGTATTAGTAAATCTGTGCATCAGTTTTGCTCTCATGGGCTAATTTTACCAGTTCAGTTTCTTTGTAGATTTTTGCCATAAGTAGAAAGGATTTAAAATCCTTAAATAGTCCCTTAAAATTTTTTATTACCCTTTACTTAAAAGAACGGTAGATCGTGTACATTCTTGATAATTGTGCCAGTGCCCAAGACATTCTGATTGAAAGGCAGGTTTTAAGGAAAAACAAACCCATAGCAAAAGCATTCAGTCTTTATTTACAGTATGCAGAAGAATCACTGTTTTCATTTTAGGTGTAAGCGTCTGTTCAGCAGGAACACCCCAGAGAAAGACACATTAGCCATAGAATTTACATACCGTTAGCTCACAGTAATTGGTTAGCAGCAGGGCTCTGTAGTACAGAGCGAGCTGGGCACGTTATTGGGGATGCCTTTGATGCTGTGGTTTTCCGAAGCGTGCCGGCTGCATGCTTGTTGCCTTTGTTTGTGACATAGGTGATTACTTGATAAAATGAAGTGCATCGCTGTGAACAATTGACCCTTTGGAACAATCCAGGCTGGTCAGCAGTCTGAAACCACACTTCAGAGCCATCATGATAGCCTCAAACTTAAGAGTCTCCAAGGTGCAGACAAAGGTGTTGTCTTCCTTTAGCACGAGTCGAGTGCCATTTTCAGACTTTATGAAGTATTTAAACTGAATGATATTTGACGATATTGAAAACTCCTCTGGAAATCCATCCAGCCTGCTTTTGGACACCAGAACAATGCGTGATTTTATTTTTGATATGAAATCAGGAGCATTGCAGAAGATTCTCAGTCCTTGTGAACGATCATGGTTATCTGTTATTTCCAAGAAAGTGGTCTCTCTGGGTGTCAGCTGTTCTTTTTCCCACCTGGATTTCACTTCCTCTGCCAGCCCCTTGAGCTGAAAGAATTCTGCTTCTTGTGCAAGAAGTTGATTTTCTCGAAACCCTTCGGGCAGTAGAAGTTCTCCATTTCGTAGGAAGTTTAGGACATGCCTGAAGAGGAGCCCATCCCTGTCTATGAAATAATGACCATCAGCATCAAACGGGCAGAGGATTTTTCCATTTACTATACCTTCAAGGAAAGTGTCTGGGTACTTGGTCAGTGTTTGTTTTTGAGTAATATATAAATATCCACCAACGTTGAGGGTTATCAGTGTGGATTTGCAGTTCTTTCCTTGGTCAGTATCTTCCAAGCTGTTGTGTTTCCCTTCAAACTCCTTTTCTTTTTCTCTTCTGTTTATTTTGCGCTCCATTTTTGCAGATGCTTTTGCAGCTTGTTCCTGGCTTTGAGATTTAAAAAAAAAAAAACAAAAAAACCCTAACACACAAACACGCCTTTATTCAGTCCCAGCCTGGCGATGGAATGGAAATGCTGGCAGCATCGCCTGCGCTGTCTGCTCGGTTTTGCAGTAGGTGGCGCATCAACTATGTATGCCGGGGCTTTGGCTTTCTGGAGTAAGAGGGGAAAAAGATAATTTGCATTTAACTGTATCAGGGAAGGGATCTTTGTGAAAGGATTTTCATATACATTCTTTAAAGTAATAAAAGTTATCCAAAATAAATTGAATTTCCTCTGGCCAGTTATACAAATTTAATTCTCCAGCTAAATGTGAATTTTTGTCCATTTCTAAATGCCCCTTAACTTATTACTTAATCAACCAGGCTGAATATTGAAATGATACTGTGTCACCTTTAGAAAATAATGTGTATTGAATTTGTATCCTTGTTTAAAGTGATACATAGAAAACCTAAGGAGAAAGGGGAACTAGGTGTATAGAATTTTCTCTTATATAAAAAGCTATGCATTTTACAGTGGTATAGTCATTTTTGAAACCCAAATAAGAATATGTAAACCTCTTATTTGTGGCACTACACTCAAGTTTGATTGGATTTGCCTCTCATTCTGATTTGGGGGTCCTTAGCAAGTTAGAAAAAAATTTTCTTAATGTCTTGAACAAAAGGTTCTTTTATTTTCTTTTGTACCCAAGGAGAAAGGATTGACAGTAATAATTTATATTTTTTGTTAAGATTTCCTATGGAAAGTTCATAAGCCTGAGCATTCTGTTTCACCCTAAACCTGCTTCAGTGCTAAACAGAGACATGGATTGCTGTAAAAAAAAAAAAATGCAGTAGCTGTGTGTTCAAGTGTGTGGGCAAGAGAGGAGGAGAGAGAGATTCAACATACCTTGTATAGAACAGTGTTGTGGGTAAATTGTGGTTAGTGTTATTTTATTTTTTAATGTTTGCAGATGGGGAGAGAAAGGACCTAAGTAACCCCCCCTTCCTTTTTTAAAAAAAACCTAGCAGCTGGAACAATGTGAGTGTGATGTTCCCCCCCTACTCCCTCTCCCCCTTTCCTTGTAACTTGCTTTCCAAAGCATTTTGGGGGCGCTTAGCTTTCACATCTAGGATTTAAAGGCCTGGTAATTTTTTAAAAATGTGAATGTTATCCCATCACACTGTTATTTGATTGGTCACTGCTAAATTATTTTGAGGAACTATATTCTTAAAATTAGAATTTAGATTTTTATCTTAACTGTGTATTGATAGAGATACTGGAACAGATTCTTCTGAAAATGCTCTCTTTTTATTTTCTCTGAACAGATTTTTCTTCAAATATAAAAATTATATCTGCAGTTGCAGCAGTTTGAATTTAACATTTATGTATCATTGAGATCAGAAGTCCATTGAAATTGAGCTAGAAAGCTAAGGCATAAAATTTTCAGAGCTGTGTTTTTGCTTAGAGACCATGGGATTCAACCTCCCCATTTTACTAAGGATAAAATTGCAGTCCAGAGAATTTTTAGTGTTTGTCTAGGACTTTACAGCTTGTTAATGGCAAAGCCAACACTTTGGACTAAAGTTTACTCTCAGTCCTGCATTATTTAAGAAGAGTCTCTTCTTATATTGTAACAGTGTGTTGATTTTGTGTTTTTGGAATAGATTCTTTTCTTTGGATGTGGTTCTCTTAAAAATATCTAATAGTTTTTTTGTTTCAATTTTGGAAATGTATTCATGATATTCTTATTACCATTGCAAATGGCCTCTGCATATGAGTATTATTATATAATAGCAAAATGAATCAAGGGATAACAATTTCATTTATAGACAGAGTCCTCTTTTAATGAACTTTATGGGATATCAGAATCAATACAACATAACTGTAGTATAGTGATTGTGGGGAGTTAGAGCTATATACCCCAGAAAAAATATGTTCTTAAACTCAATCCATTCCCATGAGTTTGAACCCATTGTAGGTCATTGTAGGACCTTTTGATGAGGTTACTTCAATTAAGGTGTGGCCCAACATCAGTCAGGATAGGTCTTAATCTATTACTGATGGCCTTACTAGGAAGGTCAGAGAGAGAGAGAAGCTTGGAGTAGCCAGAAGCTGAATGTCGGGGGAACCTGGAAGAGAAGGGAGAAGCCAGGAGAGGCTGCCATGTTCATTGCCATGTGACAGAGAAGCCAAAGACCAAGGATCGCCCCCAACTATCACCAGAAAGCCACAGTCTTCTGGGAGAAAGCATCACCATGATGACCTTCCTGGAGAAGGCATTGTCTTGACGATGCCTTGATTTTGGACTTCTTTTAGCCTCAAAACTGTGAGCCAATAAATTCCTATTTAAGCCAACCCGTTGCATGGTATTTGCTTTAACACCCAGGAAACTAAAACGGTGGTGGAGACTGCTATAATTTTCTTTGTATGTTTAAATAAAGTGATGTAGTTGATTACTGTGTATGCTGGATCTGCTTCCTTACACTCTATTTTGCCCGTTTATAGATGCCTTCATCACATGGAAGCCTTGAGGCTACAGCGGCTGGAGGATGGGCTTCCACGGGTGGGGGTTGAAGCAGCACTGCTGCAAGTGGGACAGCAGATCTCTTCAGCCACCACTGCTGCACCCCCCCTTACACTTGCTCACTTGCTCACTTCCGGTTTCTGCTGCCTAGTTTTCCAAACTACTGGCGTGTGGTCTTTGTTTCTGCTGGTTTGCCTTGACAGACTCTGAACCATTCCATCATATGCCTCTAGCCCTTGATTGCTTTTTCTCACTGTAGACTTCACTTTGGTGTTCCTGGCTTCTGCAAACCTGACATGTATGATTTCTCTGCTACCCATGGCCTGGCAACAATAGTGTAACTGAAATCTTGTCTTAGGGCTTGGCTCGAAACTGGCATGAATCCATAGGACTCTTGTGTGTTCTGTTCCCCCAACTTGCAGTCTTAAAAAGAAAAAATGGGTCACAGTAGGTCCCACCTTAACCCCAGTATACCACCTTACCTCCCGTAAAGCAACATAATTGCAAGTCACAGAAATTATAGGGGTCATTGACCATTGCTGCCTGTTGTGATACACCTGCCCCGTAGGAGAAAGCCCCGTAATTTGTATTTACCTGCTGAAGGTAAATATTGCCCTAGGAAGTGCCAGTTAAGTCAGCACTTAGGTCAATACCTGTCCCACGGGAAATGTCCGTGGTTTATGCAGCTATATTTCTCTGCCTTGCTACAGATACAAACTGGAAATTCAGTGATTTTAGCAGAAGAACTTGACCTATATGTCAAAGATCAGCCCACCTAGATCCACTTGACCACTAGACTCAAGGATTTCACCTGCATTTGCAAGCAGAAAGAATATAAAATTTTCAAAGATAGAGGCTCTGTTTTCTACTTAGCCCTTCAGCTTATTAGAGTTAGATCACCTCTATCTTAGACATTGGTAATCACATTTATAATAGAGCTCTTCAGCCAACTCTGAAAATTTAGGCAATGCCACTGTCAAGTCCTTGGCCCAAGTATATCCTATAGTTAATTGGGCCCAGTGTCTAAGCAAATCTGGACAAAACCTTCTATATGATGTAATGCTAATCTCTCACCATCTGCATTAGGCAGAACTTATTGCAGGCCAGTGGGAAGAATTCCCATCTTTTCTACCAACTCCTGGTGGGAGGTGAGGTCATTGTCATCACCAGTTTTGGCATAGCACATCTTCATAATGTATACTTGCCCATTTATTGCCAGAGGTATTCCCTTGCTGTGGAAACAGATGCAACAAAAGGTACCTTTCCCAGTTGGGAGACATGAGGTTTACTAATCCCACTAGACTCAACAGGCCACTCCTCTGTCAAGTCCAAACATTTCTTTACAAGTTCAAACACTTCTTTATACATAAAAGGATGGTCTTAGGAGTTACCTTTAATAAGAACACTGTGCTGCTTTTCCATATTCTGTATCTCTACTAAATCTTTTTGGTTGTTTTCACTTGCATCTTTCTCTACTGGTCTTTTAAAAGCATTAGTTCCCATTACTTTAGAAGGAAACAGTTAAGCAGCTACAGCTAGAGCAGCCCCTGTCCATTTTTACTTAAATCCATCACTGTGTCTCTGCACTGGACTTCCCACATTTCTTTCAGTTTTATTGATGTGTGTCTTTCGTCCTCACTTGAATTTGGTGCCCATCCACTTGACTCCGCGATCTTGTTACCTTTCTTTTCTTTTCTGAGATATGGCTAACCCTTGGCCTTCTGACTTTTATGCTCTTCTGATTTCTCTTCCTTCACCTTCCGCAAATTGAGTTTCTTTCCTTCTTTCTTTCTCTTTCTTCCTTTCTTCCTCTATGTATATATGTATGTATTGTTTCTTCTTTTTCACCTCCTACTAATAGCATTCAGTGTGAAAACCATTCATTTTGATATACAATTAGGAATTCTTTAGCCTCTTTTCACTGTGTAATAGATTACACAGTGTAGTGTGTTGACATATTTTAAGAGTCAAGGGCTTTTCCATGTTAATCTAATTCTATTTGAATGTCAAAACTTTAGTTCCATTTTGAAATATAAAATCTGTCTGCATTACATGTTGTCTGGTACTGGTGTTTTACTAAGGCAAGTACTATGTCAGCTGATATATTTGACTGATTTACCACAGAAAGAATGTTTGAATCTTCCTTGGACTCATTGGACATAACCTCTGGCAGGAAGGTCAGGTGGATGTGTAATTCTAGTCAGGCACTTGTCAACATGTTGCAATGTTAAACTGAGTCTTCAAATGAATCCAGGAAACTTTGCTACATTGGCAAATTGTTTAGCCTTATTTGAGGAGTATAGAAAAGAATAAAACACTGTGTGTCAAAAGGAGCACAAATAAAAATGCTAGACTAGATGAGAAAATCAGATAAAATTCCATTCCACATATTCTTTGTTTTTCACTACAGGGGGTAATCTTAAACAATTAATAAATCATATTATTTCATATTTTGAGCATACTGTGGGAGATTAGTGTTTTAGGCAAACATGTCTTATAATTTCGTAAGCAGATACCATACCTTAAGTTTTTGTTTGTTTTATTTTTTAATTTTTTTTTATTTGGGGGTACCGGGGATTGAACCCAGGACCTCGTACATGGGAAGCAGCCGCTCAACCACTGAGCTACATCCGCTCCCCACCTTAACTTTTTAAAAATGAGTTTTTTCCAAGTGTGGCCTCTATATTATTACTCATTGGAAATTTTTATTTTAATCAGATGAGCAAAACATTTCTTTGGGCCATCAAATTATTGAAATTATATTGTTGTACAGAACTCATATTTATAGTGCTATTTGGCAAAAATGGAATTTTACCTTCTCTTTGGAAAGAAGATATTTTAAATTAAAAACCATTATCTACAATCTCAAAATGAGGAACATGACTTTGAAAACTCTTGTAAAGGTACTATCATTATGAATATCAATTGCCAAAGAGGGGCCCTGCTCCCAAATGCTCTTCCCTGCCACTCTTCCTTCTGTTGTCCTCGTCTCCTCAGATCCTCTTGTGTCTTCAGTGATGAAGTAAGGTAGGGGAGGAGCAGGGGGCAGGGGCAGCAGGAGAGTTTATAATGATTTACAGGAGCAAATGCAGTTTCTTAAGGAGAGCATAGTGATTGCAAATTAGGGATGGAGAACTATTTGTATTGCACATTTTTTCACATTTAACATTTCTGAAATTGTGGTGTGTCTTAAAATCATTGGTATGTCATAATTTAAGGGCAGTATTTTGACTTTCTTAGTGATGCAAGAGATGCTGATGAATACTAAAATTATGTCTTATGATTTGATGAAATGTTTGAGCAGCTCTGTGAGCTCTCCCCCCGCCCCACCACCACCACCAAAAAGTAGAATTAACAGAGAGATATTGATTTACTGACTGACTGACTGATTTAGAGCAGTGGTTCTCAACCCTGGCTTCTTATTAGAATTATTTAGTGGGGTTTTTAAAGTACACTACTACATCCTCACCACACAGTTCAATTTAAGCAGAATCTCTGTTTGTGGGCCCAGGGTGTTAGCATTGTTTTAAAAAAAAGCGTCCCCTTCTCCCCAGTAATTCTTATAATCAGCCAGAGTTGAAGAACCACCATATTAAGAAAATTGATGGGCTCTGGGAAGGGGATTTCTCTCAAAGGAGTTCTTAATGGTGGGAACATAATCTCTATCTTACAGTTTTGAGGATCACTTAATATCAAAATACCTTGAAAATTATAAAGAACTAAACTAATATATGGTATTACCACCATTACTAATTAAACATGGTAAAGAGAACAAGAGTTATTGAGGATGAAATCAATGAAAACTTGAATCATATTCAGGTGGTTGAAAAATATGTGCCATTGGATTGTCTGTAAGTATTTCACTAATACTGTCTCCCTCATCTAGATTGCACAGTCTTCCTAAGCTCTAGGGTCTTCCTTTGTACCCCGCATCTCATCTAGCATGATGTTGGCCCCATTTGACTATAGTATAACTCTCTTCTCCAGGATACTTAGTCTTTCCTGGAAGGATTTGTCTTCTGTCCATTTCATCACTTTTGTTATTGCTTTTGAATTCTTTCCAAGTGCAGCAACCAAAGCTGGATAGCATCCTTTAATGAAGTTCTGACTAAAACAAACTATGACAGTATATGACTTTCCTGCCCCTTTCTTTTATTATTACAACACAGCATCACTTCATGTGCTTAATAAAGCTATATTTTATTTCTGGGTTTTATTCATGCACTTATGTTTGAAAGCAATTTTGGGAGTAGAGATTGTATCTGTTTGGACAGTATCATATCACCTTTGAATTTTTTGAGGTTTTAATATTGATTGATTATGGTGTAACAAGCAGAAAGGAGGCTATATTCTGAATATAAGTAGAATGATAACTTGTAAAATTGTTTTGTTAGCATTTAAACCTTTTCCAAGTGTTTTGTTATTTGTTTTATTGTTGTTTTTAGAGGAGGTACCAGGAATTGAAACCGGGACCTCGTATATGCAAAGCAGGTGCTCAACCACTGAGCTACACTTGCTCCACAAGTATATGTTTTTAAAATGCTCTTTCACTCGGTTTTTCTTTGGTCAAAAGTTTGTTATGACTTCTATAGATAATGGAAACATTTAAACTCCTTTGCACATGTAAAGACTCCATCTTGAATTATACTCCTTTAGCTAACCACTTTTTTTCTTACTCCCAATACAGGCTTTTTACTTGTGGCCATCCAGTCTTGACATTCATAGATATGCTTTGGGTCAGCCTTACAAGCATTCCTTGGACAGGAATGCACAACTCCTCTTTCTCCCAGTCTGCACCTTATACTTTATTTAACCCCTCCTTAAATCACCTCCTTTCTGATGTGTTCTCATTAATTTCATCATGTAGTGATTTCTCTATGACATTGAATTCCCTGCATTCTTGCTTATGTGGTCTGAACTGTGCTGTTCACATTTCTTGCTTTAAGAGCTGTTCCTCTAGTTAGTTTATTCTGTGTATACGTAGTCTGCTGAGCAAGACTGAATGCTTCAGCCTTTGACTCTGGCTTCCTCTTTGTCTTCCTACCTTGGAATCTGTGTTTATTTTCACTTCTGCATAAAAGACATCAGTTACCAAAACGGGACCATCTTAATCAAAGCCAAAATATATTTCAGTACTTTCCCTACCTTAGGAAGGTTTAATCCATAAAAATAACAGAGAGATACTCTTATTTTAATTAAAGTACTATGACTAGCTATTTTAAGTGTGAAGAGAAAACAGGAGAAGTTGAAGAGCAGTACTCTGTGTGGGGAAGTTGAAAATATTTCTAGATCCTCATTCTGTTCCTCAGATTATGGTTGCAGTATTTGATTTAAAATTGGGAATTCCCAGTGTATTAGGCATACACACAATTTGAATATTATAAGAAAACATATTACATAAACAGCTATAACTTTTGGGAAGTTTTACATAGCTGTTAGTTTCTTGCCTTGAGGTACATAACCAAATGCTGACTCTAATTAGTTTACTGAAATCTGAACACACTGTTTTATTCTTAAAATTCTTGAGGAGTAAATAGAGATCAGAACATCAATTTACAAATTTTAGTAGAGTGAGGATCGCCTTAATAATATAGGGATATTGTGTAACATATTGTATGATTAAAAATAATAATATAGGGTTGGTTTAGATGCCAAGTGACTTGCATTAATAGGCTTATATTAATAGACCCTGGGAACCACAGTAAAGAAACTGCTAAGAAAATACTTTAAATGAGAGGAAAGGAGCCTAATAGGAATACTAAAAATCACTTACCTTTTAGATGTACCTGTTCTGAGGAAATATTACTCTTTCACTCCTTTTCCAGAGAGGATAGATACTGGAGTGATTTAGTCAGGAGGGTAGCTTCAGAAGTCTAGAGAACCAGTCCAGCATCTTGGTTACTAGTCCACTGGTCTGCATTTTAACTTGAGTTGGAAGAGTTCTTAAAGGCCTCCACACTCAACTGGCTCCAGAGTGCTCTTGAACTTCCTGATGCTAATGACTTCTGACATACTTGAAATTGTTACTTACATGCCAATGCTAAGAATAAGCATACCTACTCATTACTTTAACTTGTTCATACAAGGGATGTGCTGAACTTTTGAAAAGTGCCAGCGGGTCATTTCTCTTAGTTCTTCAACATAGAGTATATCCCAAGTTGACATTATAGAGTGGAAGGCCTAGCTTTGAGTAGATATTTATATGTTTTTAAGTCTTAGGCAGCTTCTGAACATTTTGTTTTTGTTGTTCCAAGAATCAGTTTCTCTCTAATTTCTACTCAAAGCTTCATTGTATCTAGATCTTTTAGAAAGTATAAGAGCAAACAAAATGAGCCCTAATGAAATAGCAAAACATCCCCGAGTAGAGGAGAAGGTCAGTGGGGTTTTTAAGTGAAAAGTCTGAACTATAGAGTAGAATCGTGGAACAAGAAAACTTTAAGAGATCCTAGACATTTCTGTAGCTTTATTACTAGATGCTGAAGTCAAGAGATGTAGAGTAACTTCCCCAAAGTAATACTGCTGTTTAGTGACAGAATCAGGAATAGAACCATTCCATTCTTTTTATTGGCTGCATTTTGTGTACTTACCCTTTAAAATTCCTCTCATGTTTTTTTCTGGAACTAGGTGGCAGGATATGGATAAATAACATATTACCATGAAGGTATGTATTCATGCTCATTAAGAGTCTTTTTATTTCAAGTAACAGAAACCAATTAGCAAACCAACATAGACCCCCCCCACCCCACCAAAAAAAAAAATGTTAAAAGGTCAGGGGAGAATTTAGAAGGCTATAGGAATATTTCTCAGAGTTGAACAAATGGACCATTGCAAGGCCTTCAGTAGTATGAGCTTTTGTGCCTTCTTTTCAGAGTGCTTCCTTGCATATGTCCTTCCAGTGATTTCTGGTGTGGGTCCCTTGGGTGAAAATTACAAGTTCCAGAGAGAGAAAAAAAGAACCATAGCCATTGCTTAGACTGTACCTACTACCTTCGGTGCCTTTCCTTCTCAGTGCTTCTGCTTTATTAAGATAACTTATAATTGTGTTACTATGAGCCAAATATATTGTGTAACATATTGTATGATTAAAAAAAAAATTTACATGTATCCAGCACATTTAATTGAGAAATGTATGTTTTTATTCAACTGTTTTCTTTTTAGTTTTTAATTGTATATATTTTTAATTGTACAAAATAAAGTTAAAAAAAAAAAAGATATATATGTGTGTCATCATCCTACTAGACCAGCAGCTCTCAAAATGTCATCTAAGGGTCCCTGAGAGTCTTTCAAGGGGTCTGTGAAATCAAAACTAGTTCCTTAATAATATTAAACCTCTTTTTGCCTTTTAAACTCTCATTCTCTAAAATTTTCTCAGTTTTACTTTATACTATGGTGAGTATCGATAGCTAAAACCTACAGACACCCAAGCGAAAGTTCTTGGGGCTCCTCAGTACTTTTTTTTTTTTTTTAAAGAAACTTTAGCTTACATAAGTGTTACATAAAAAATATAGAGAATTCCCATATGCCGCTCCACACACACACTTTCCCACATTAACAACAACCTTCATTAGTGTGGTACATTTGCTAAAATTGATGAACACATATTGAAGCATTGCTACTAATCGTATGATTGAGAACTGCTGCCCGAGACTCTGCTCCTTGAGGGCAGATGCTATATCTTATTGTTATTCCTTTTGCATTATCTTTTACATAATAAGCACTCAGTAAATATTTGAGAAATGTAGGAACAACAATAACTAAAAGACATATTAATTTTCAAGTATTTGTGGTCTTTCAAACTGAGCCAACAGAGCAGTTCTAAGTAGAGGTCCTGTATTAATACTAGGATCTATAATTAACAGCATTGGTGTGCAAATGGGTGCTTTCAAACACTTTAAAAGTGAATTTTAATATTTAATACCTTTCCCTTGAAATCTTAACCAATGCTTTGAAGAAAAAAAGACCTGTGGTTTAGTGGCTAGAATATGAAAATGTGTGCAGGTGAGGAGACTGGCATGTGAAGGTTTAAAAAAGAGAGTAGGCAAGTCATGTGTAGCAGATTATATCATAAGGGAGTGTTGTTTGTTTTTGTTTGTTTGTTTGCTTAATTTAAAAGGAGAAGAAGAGATGGTGAGTAAACAGAGATGTGAGGTTATTTAAGAGTAGCCAGTTGGTAGAAAAATTTAATTGCTGATGATTAAGCCTTGTCCTTTCACCTGAGAAGCATTTGAAAGCTATTGAGGTTTGAAAAGAGGTTATGATAGACAGAAAAGTACGGTTTGGGGAAGTGAATGGTACTGCTTTGTGTGAGCAACGGGGATTGAAGCATAGTGGGGAGGCGTGGTGGCCACGTTGAAATGGACAGGCACTTTGGATGCTTTCTCCCCTTTCAGGTGTCATATGGAGAAGGTTGACAGCAGAAACCCTTAACTACAAATTAAATCTAGCCTGTCCACCTGAAGTATATACTGCTAAATAAATGGGAAGAATGCACAGATGTGGTTAGAAGGTAGCTCTTTAATATTTAACATTAATACACGTGAATACGTGACAAAATTATTTTCAGGAATGCTATTCTAGATTTGTTTTGTTTTTAAAAAGGGATTAATTTATGTTTCAGTATTGGGTTTCCCTTATTTAAGATACTTTATTCAAATTTCTGAATATTGCTATTGTATGATAACTGAAGAATTTTTCTAGGTGGAACTTTTGGCTTCAGTAGAGAGGCAAACTCAAGATTTGCTTTTACTTTTAAAAAGTTCACAATTTAATCGTATTAAATTCATGAATAAGAGAAAATTATTTCTGGATTTCTAAACTTAAATTTAATATAAAATAGTTATGGCCCTCTTACTATTTCTTTCTTGGCGTATTTTGGTCTAAGGTAGACATGGAGACATCATTGCTTTTTCTGGCCATCTGACAGTCTATACTTGAGATTTGTTGTGTATGTTGTGATGATGGTTCCTAGAACTAGTGAATGCATACTGCGTTTGTAATTAGCACTTATGGGCTACCATAAAGAGCTCCAGGTTTGGAGACAGAGTAGAGTTCCTTGTAGAAATCGTGGCGGCATGGTTCTGTATGCACTCTCCATTTGGATCAGTGTACCTGTCTCCCAGTGAACTGTATGCTTCTCTTAGTCATCTTTGTGCAATGCCTAGATGATGCCGTTTGCAGAGTAGGCATTTAGTTAATGCTATTGGAATGAATGAAGTAATTCACCCTGAAGAGGTGAATCATAAATGCATTGCTGATGAACCAAGGGATTTTCTGAATCTCTTCTCAGAAAACCCATGTGAATTCTCACAGAAATATGACTGAACCTTAACTGCTTCTAATCATAGTCATATGTTTAGGCTTTGGTAAACCTGGTGCCATCATGGGACATTCATATATGTAATATGAGTAAGCTAATGTATTCCAAGTGACCACAACAATGCTTGGTGGCTAGTAGACATGCACTTAAGTGCAAGATTTTGTTTTCCTTTTCTGCTTTTCAGAAGTTTTATGTCAGGGTTCTCCAGAGAAACAGAATGGATAGGATATATATGTAAATATTATAAGATTTATTATAGGAATTGGCTCATGCTATCGTGGGAATTGGCAAGTCTGAATTCCGTAGGGTAGGCTGCAAGTTGGGAACTCTGATAAAGGTTTCAAAGAATTCCCCAGAAGAAGCTGGCTGGCTGAAGTAGAGGTAGAAAGTCTTCTTTCTCATTGCTAAAGTTGTCATTTCTCCCTTAAAGGCCTTCAGCTGATTGGATGAGACTTCTCTCGTTGCTGAAGGCCATCTCCTTTGTTGATTGAAGGTATAATCAGCCATAGATGCAATCAACTGACTAATGATTTAAATCACTGACATACTCTCACAGTGATGATCAGGCCAGTTCTTGCTTGAACAAATAACAGGATACTGTAACCTAGCCAAGTTGACACATGAACTTAACCATTACAGGGCCCTTATAAGAATTCTTACTAATGGTAGGAAAAAATGCTTTGCTATTTGGACACATATTCAGAGTAAAATACTAATTTGACATACCCAAATTTATAATACTGCTGGAAAACAGAAAAGAGCAACTGGCAGGCTGAACTTAGTAAACGGTAAAACCTATATAATGACCCACCTAGTTTCACAGTATTTTCTGAGCTAGCCACTGTATTCTGGAATTTAATATGTGTACACACACACCCATATACAGCCCATCTTTGGTTTAGACTGGTTATGTTTTCAGAAGTTACTTCTCTGCCAAAGATGATAGCTTCCATACCCTTCAAAAAATTGTTTTTATTAGGTTTTATGCCCCTTTAAGTCACCTTATTTAGAAAGAACTAAGTGTATAAAAGCTGTTTGACAGGAGCCCTGTTTGTTACTAGCCAAGAATAAGGTTTCTCTCTAGTCTAACCAGTGATGCTTCTATAAAGTTAATACTTTTCCTTTTGTTTCCTTTATTTTTATTGTTAATTATATTTTATTGTTGTATGGTTAGTTTGTCAAAAGGCAGTCTTGGAAATGATAAATGTTATCTCTGAATATATTTTGTTAATTTTTTTATTTCCTTTCAAGATAAGCTTTCATTGGAAGGAATAGTGGTACAAAGAGCTGAATGCAGACCAGCTGCCAGTGAAAACTACATGAGATTAAAGAGGTTGGTGTTTTTTAAACTTTAAAATTATGCATGATATTTCCTTTCTGGGATGGGGATACATATATTAGATTGCGTATTAACTGCATAAAAACTATGGTTATTGTTGAAAATGTGTGCTTCAACAGTGTTGTGTGTGTGTGTGTGTGTGTTTAAGGCTGTTTTTAAGACCAAATAGGAGTTTCTTTGATACTGGGAAACTTCTAGAACCTGGACTGTTTTTTGGAGGTATTTTAAGCAACTGTGTTAATATATCCTGGAATCTAAGTTTTTTTTTTTACCTTTTTCTAATTGGTCTTATAAATCTTGATTCTCTAAAGATAAATAATAAGATCTTTGTTACTACTTTATTTTTCAAAATCTGTAATTTTCTGATAAAATATAAAGCATTTATAGCTGCTAGAATATAATCCTTTTCTATTCATCTACAGATAACTTTTTCTAGAGAATTCCTTCAGGGTCTCCTTCCGTACACTTTTGTATGTAGCTAATATTTTGTAATTAATATTTGAAATGATGATTGCAAATGCTTGACAACCCAAATCTTATGACTTTCAAAGAGTCAGCAAATGTGTAAACACTGAAGAAATGATTTACACCTATTTCATAGTTTATCTGCAATATATTTCAGCCCCATGTGGTTTAGATTTACAAATTCACTTATTCAGCACTTATTATGTGTCAGGTGATTTTTTAGGAGCTAGAAAAACAATAGTGGGGAAGCGGATGTGGCTCAATTGACAGGGCTCCCATTTACCATGTGGGAGGCCCCGGGTTTGATCCCCGGGGCCTCCTGGTGAGGGCAAGCCAGCCCATGTGGCACGGTGAGCTGACGCAGCAGGACGACCCAACAGGGGGAGACAAGCAGACACAGAAAAACACACTGCAAATGGACACAGTGAGCACAAGCAGCAGGGGGGGGATAAATAAATAAATAAAATCTTTAAATAAAAAAAAAAGAAAGAAAAACACTAGTGAACAAATAGACAAAATCTCTGTACTTACAGAGATTTTCTGTTTAGTGGATTGCAAGTTACAGGAAACTGATAGTTGAGAACACTGTCCAAGTGTAGGAGCAGCCTTTCTGGAGACCAGCATTCTCATCTATAAAAGAAGCCAGTTGATCTGAATCATCTCTAAATTTCATACCATCTTTTTAATTTCCCCTCTTTCTCAATTAGATTAGACTCTGTCTCAGAGGAAGGAAACAAAGAGACTGATTTTCTCATTCAGTAATGCCTCTAATTTAAATGCACCCCCCCCACCCCCCCACCCCCTATCCTCC
>JAQZBX010017149.1:0-35838 GCA_029593785.1 Cabassous unicinctus | reverse complement strand
AGTACCATGTAAAGCTGTATATGATATGTCAAATGAGAATACATTGTAATCTTGCAATTTTTTAATTCTCATTATACTTTCACAAGTGTCTTTCTGAGAAATTCCATTCATTCTTTCACTATTTTGGTGCTTACTATGTGACGAGCACTATACTAGGTGGTGGAAATAGCATTAAACAGTGTAGACCAATATCCAAGTCCTTATGGAACCTATATTCTAGGAGACTGAGATAATCAGTGCTGTGCTAGTAATGGTAAATGTTTAACAAACTGCCCTGTAGGGGGAAAGGCCATGATTTTTAGTGTTTGCTGATTTCCGTGGGGGTAAATACTCCCACCATGGCAGATTTCAAGCTACCAATGTGATGTGACTGAATGCTGAGTTGCGAAGAGGTGTTTAGTATACCAGTATTTCAACCATACTGATAGAATAGATGTAAAAACCTAGAGTCCATAGACTAAAATGCAGTAAAATGATTAGGAAAGGATGTGTATTGAGTATTTGTTATCTTTGTTTTTTATATAATTAATTTGATTGTAAATTTATATAATACAATTTTTAATAGTGGCTGTAGTCTAACAACCAGTGTGCAGAATTCCTGAACATTTAACATTTTATGAACCGATATAAGCTGTCTCCAGGGTAAATGGAATAAAATATATATTGTGTTAAATGGTGATAGGTATTATTTTAAAAAGTGGAAAGGGGAGATAGGAATTACTGTGTATAAGTGCATGGGTGTGCATGTGCATGTGTGCTCCTTTAGAAACGGTGGTCGATAGGGTCCTCACTGAGAAGTTTCCATCAGAGCAACCTTCTGAATGAGGTAAGGAGACATTTATGCAGACATTTGGGGAAAGAGCATTTTAGGCCGAGTGAACATCAGGTGCAAAAGCCCCAGGCAAGAATGGCTTGGCACATTTCAGAATTATAGAGGAGGCTAGTGCTGGTGAAGACTGAAGGGATAGCGTAATAAGCAGTGAGGTCAGTGACCAATAGGGCCTCCTCATGTAGGTCCTTGTGTAGGCCATTGTCAGGATTTTGGCTGTTATTCAGATGAAGAGACAGCCATTGGAAACTTCTGAATGAACAAATGACATCTGACTCGGGTGTCACAAGATCACTGTGTTATGTGAAGATTAGATTCTAGGGGCCAAGGACAAAGGTATAGAAACCTACTGGGACACTTTTCATTTCGTGTCCGCAGTGGTAGTGATGGGATGATATCCAGATTCTGGACATAGTTTCAAAGTAGAGTTAATTGGATCTGCTGATGGATTGGATGTGAGGTGTGAGAGAGAAAAGGTCAAAGATGACTCCCAGGCTAGTAGAAAGGAGTTATTAACTGAGATGGGGGAGACAGATGCCAATTTGGAGAACTGTTTCATAATTATGCTAATTTTGAGGTGCCTGTTAAAACTTTTTAGTAGATATGTTGAGTGGGCAGTTGGATGTAAGAATTAAGGAAGAGATTTGCTTTGGCGATATAAATTTGGAAGTTATAAAAATAAAGATGGATGAGCTTACCAAGGGATTAGAGAAGAGAAAAGATCTGAGAGCAATCTAATATGTTGGAAAGATAAGGAATTACTGACAAAGGAGACTAAGACATGTAGCCTGTGAGTTAGAAGGGAACTAAAAGTGCACAGTGTCTGGAAAGGAAGCATAGAACATGTTTCAAGGAGAGAGTCATCAAATACATCAAATGCTGAAGGCTATACGTCAAATAAGGTGAGATCAGAATTGGCCTTTGGATTTGGAATGTGAAGGCCATGGGTGACTGTGATGAGAGTAGTTTTGGTGTGGTTGACCACCTGATGGGAGTGGGATCATGAGAGTATGGAAGGAGAGAAATTGGAGACAGGGAGCACAGAGAATTATCTCCATGGTTTTTCTGTGAAGAAGTACAAGGAAATTGAGTGGTAGCTGGTTGGGAAGTGGAGTCAAAGTGTTTTTCTTTCATTTTAATTTCTTTAAAACAAATAATAGCATGCTTGTATGCTAATGGAAATGAACCAAAAGAGAAAATTGAAGTGGAGCATCATCCCGAGCAGGCATGAGGATGTGAGGATCTGATACACAGGGTTATGATTGCCATTAGCTAGGAGCCTTATTGAGTCATCCATAGAAAGATGAGGGAAGGCAGAGTATATGGGCCTAGGTGCTGGTGGGTAGATATGCTGGTGGACACTTATGACAGGTCTTTTCTAATTGTCTTTGATTTCTCAATTAAAAAGGAAGATATTTCTAGGCCAAGGTGAAGGTGAATAGACTAAGGAAATGCACTGTGACTGGGCAATATCTGGGGAGCATTAAAGGTTCACTTGTGTTTGTTGATCACGAATTTGAAATGAGACCCATCACTATAGCTGAGTTTTATCTAGTCACATTCAGCTGTGTGGATGCACGTTTGGCGTAGGTGGAGCATTGGGTTTAACAGGATTGGGTTGGGGTTTTGCTAGGCAAGTATGAAATGAGCACTAGATAGCGAAAAAAGGTGCAAGGGAATGAAGACTGTATGCAGGGGGGGACTGATTAAAATGTGTGTGCATGAAATAATCTAAATTCTAGCATTAAGTCTAACTTTGGGTATCTTAGGAATTAGTTCAAAAACACTTTTGTTACTTTTCACTGTAAAAAATAATTAAATCATTAATTGTGATTAATTGTATCACAGTAATTTATAGCTCTTAGTACTGAAAATGGTATGTTTATAAGGTTACAATTACCTTTCTAATTCTATCCTCCATCCCCTCTCCCCACCCTGGAAAATCTGTATCTTTTTGTTCATTCATTATTCATTCAACATATATTTATTAAAATGCCTATGATGTGTCAGGTATTATCCTAGGCACATTATGTTTATTAAGCTGATTTCCATTTAACACATTCTGTCAGTTGGAAAATTAAGGAGTGAAATGATTTAAATTCATCATTTAAACAAAGCATATTGTTAATATGCTTTAACAGTATTCTTTGGAGTTTTTTAAAGCAGTGCAGGTGTTGCGGTAACTATGGGTTTTACAATAACGTTCCTCTACAAATGGGAAAATAAATTCCTTAAAATTAAAAGAAAAAACAGTTCTCATCATTTTCCAAGGTCTTAGTGTTTTGATTTGTAAAATGAAAGGATTGATAAGAAGGTTCCTGAAGTCTGTTCCTGCTCATAAAAACACTAAATCTTTTAATCATGTGCATATGTGTTTCTTCTTACTAGATAGTGAGTCCTTTAAGGACAAAATTGTGTTCTGTTTATAACTATAAATAATTATTCAATAAAGTTTATTAATTAGATAACTTTAGTTTTTAAGCATAGAGCTTTTTTTTATATTTTAAAAGATGCTTAGATTACATAAATGTTACACAAAAATTACAGGGATTTCCATGTTCCCCACCTCCCACACCTCCCATAACATCCCACATAGACATCTTTCATTAGTGTGGCACATCACCTGCAATGGATATACACATCCTGGGGCTTTGCCATTAAGCATGGACCATAGTTCACATTGTAGACCACACTCTCTCCCACACAGTTCTGCATGGTATATGCTGATGTAAAATGGCCTATATCTGTCGTTGTAAGCATAGAGCTTTTGTTTTCTATTTTATGTATCATTTTCCAGCATATAATGGCTATAAGTGGTAGTACTATTCCTTTTTTCTGATGGCGAGTATGTGGTAAGGTGATGCTAATCATATTTCATTTAGAGTAAATATATCAGCTTGGTGTATTGGTGGATTTCAGCTAAGAAAAGAGACTGATTAGAATATTTGGAATTCACATGTCAACAATTTTGCTACCGTATTTCTACCATTCACAATGTTTGTGATACTATATTTTGAAATTTTCTCCCAAATTGCCTAAAAGCACAAATGTAAATGTGTTTGAATGCATTCATATTTGTGATGTTCTAGAAAAAAATAGACTGTTATCTTATCCTCATGCATAAGCACTTCCTGCTGTTGCGTCCTGGCTCTGACCCCAGGCTCACTCTTCCTTTTCCTCTCCTACCTCATCTGTTGATATCCTTGGGAATGTGCTGACTTGCCATCCTCAAGCTCAGGAGCTCTGCTCAGAATTTAACATTTCTTTGAGTTCTTCTACAGAACACAAACAATGTAAATTTTCTTAAGTGTTTTTTACTGGGAGATAAAAGAAGGGGACAGTGTGATATCAAAAAAACTTCATTGGTGACAACTTAAAAATCTACTGTTAAATAGTTGCCTTCTCCGAGACTCCCTTTTTTGGCCCTGCTGCCTTTTGTTGTCCTCCTGATCTGGTACCTTACAGTTCATAGCCTCTCTGGCTTCTGTCTCCTTCCTTTAGAGAATCTACAAATGCCCCTTTCCCTCTGTGATCCAGAGCTTAGCTTCACACTGGTTCTTAGTGTCACACTAGTTATTATAACAATACCTAACAACAACAAACGGTTTCCTTCATTAGAAAGCATGTTTGTTGTCATGTTTTTGCACCTCTAAGAAGCTTGTTCTAAGCATTTCCCAGCTAAGTTGGGCCTCAACCTCAAGGAAGTGCCAGAAGCAGTTAAGGAATGTATTTTTTCTAGATGGTTATTCATATTAACTCAATAAAAATCTGGACTCCTGAAGCTACAGTCATGTTTGGCGTTGTGCTTTGTGTGAAAGTGCACTCAAGTATAATTTATTATGATATTGTTATCAAAGGTATTTTATCAGTTGCTCTGTGTTATCCACACATCTCTCATATTCTCTGGGTCTTTTCATTTTTCGAATGTACCCTACCAGTCTCATATAATCCTCTTAAGAACTGATAAGTTAATACTTTGTATAATTATGTTGAAAGTTATAAAGTATACTATATAAATATAGACTAACTGATGTTAATTGGATAACTGATTGATTTCTTCAGCTTACCATTTCATTTTCACCCAGTAGTAGACAATAACACATTTTTAACATCTATAGTAAGTTAGTTGTGAAATCGTTGTCAAAAATGAATGATGCTGTAGAGAATTTGAGAAAGCCATCTTAAGTAGGAAAATGTCCTTCATAGTTGTCCGTTCTCTTTGCCAGGTTTTATCTTGTTTTTTCATTTTCATTTTTTACCTCATATAATGTAATACAGTAACTCTCCTAAGACTTTGAATATAATTTAGTTCCTTGTGAGATAGAAATAGAAAATAACTTTTAAATTCAGAAACCCTAAACTGTTAACAAAAACATTTATGTTAAAGAAAAAACCTTTCTCTTACTCTATATTGGGATATTGAGATATAAATTAAAGAAATAGTCTTAAGTGTTATTTATAAAACTGTCTTATTTAATCCATTAGTTCTATTAAAAGAGACACATAGTTGTAAGCAAGTATTATCTCTTAATGTCAGTTTATCCACTACATTCTTCCTTTAACATTTCATTTTCCCTATAATGCACATGTGCTATAATCTATTTTTAATGTTTTACAGAATATTTATAGGGAGAAATTATGCATTTAATTCTATGCTATGCATTTGGATACCATCTGTTAGAATTATTGGAAAAAAGAAGCTTCCTTTATTAATGTTTGTTTCCTTGATCTGGGGACTTAAACCTTTAATACTAGCTCGGCTCACAACTGAAAGAATGAGAAACATTATTTTACATGAACTCTGTTGAGTTCCCACAGGGGAATCCAAACTTGACTGTTTTATATTGTAATATCTCAGAACATATTATAAAAATTATTTGAGTTACACAAGCAGTAAAAGAAATTGGTTAATAGTTTAGTTTTAAACTTCAGAATATGTTTGTAGGACTAGAGATGATAGACTTGTCATTTGATATAGGAATGATAAATTTGTATATTTAAAAATACATTCTGGTCAGTGAGGAGGGGAGACTTGGAAAAGGAATACTACAGAGTCCCTGATTTCAAGGAAGTTTAATCGAGCTGAAAAATGTGCATAATAATCCATAACTTGAGGATATTATGAGTATCAAAAGAGGGGTGCAAGAATTTAGTACAAATGGGTCATAATTTATTTTGGTATAATCATTCGCTTTATAGATGATGCTCTCTGAAAATTATTCCATTTACTTCTCCCAGAGTTTTCTCTCTTTAGAAATGAACCAGTATTATCAGACTTGTTTTCTCTCTCCTGCTCTTGCTTTTTCTTTCCTATTATCTGGGAAATTTTACATTTATTGAAGTATATTAAATCCTCCTCCCTGATTATAGAAATATTTATAGATGTCTTTCAATATTAAAACAAACACACTCCCTCAAGAATTTCAAGCTCAAATATTTCATTGACATACTGTAAAAAATTAAAATCTAACAGGAAGAAGGGCTGTCCTGAAACAAGAGCTTCTAGGTGCTTCTGCCACCATCCCTGTAAAACCACTCAAAGCAGAAGGAAAGACTGACACAAGGAGCACCACTGACTCAAAATCTTTATGGCATTTATATTTCAAATTCATATTAAAATTTTATTGGTAAAGACGTGTATGGAGATGCTATATTGAAATTGATGGCAAGATATACCTGGATCAACAGATCCCCAGTATATATTTTAAAGTTGAGTAAAATCCTATTTTCTTTAGTTCATTAAAATTTTATGACCCACAGTTTTCATTAAATAGCCACTTAGGTTTTTACTTTGATTTGCATTCTTACTGCATTTGTTCTGAATTTTAAAAAATGATTTATTAAGTGAAAGAAATGGTGAACTTTATAAATTCATTTTACTTGTTATGTAGTATAATATAGTCAAGTTGTCCTTTAAAATAAAACAAACAAACAAAACACCTTTAACATCTTAAGCAAGAGGTGGTTGGATTTTACACCCACTGTAGACTTCAGAGAATTCTCTTTTTCAGTAGGTTCCAACTAAAAAGTTTGTTCAGGTATTCTGAAATACAAACTTGTTCTTCAGCTTTTCTTTCTTCATTCTAAACACCACCAAGAAAGCAAACAAAATCAAATGCAGGAAGGAGAAATATGCACATGCAAAAAAGTTGGGGAAAACTAAAGAGGGGCAGTAACCGGGGATCTGGTTGTCTTAGAGTGAGTAGGAGTTTGACAAACTGAGCCCATTCCTGATCCTTCCCCAGCTCCCATATAATTCTTGTAAATAGGTCCTTCGAGGTGAATTATCATGCTATTCACTCCTTTACGGCCAATTCAGTCATTGGTATGTTTTTACTTTAAAACCTGAAGATCTCAGGCATGAAATCATGGTCTGTTATTTCTGTGTATTGTAGATATAACTGCAGTCTTCTTAAAAGTATCTTGTACTTAGCAAATAATTATAATAAAATCTGAGATAGAAGGGGAGGGGTGTGTATTTGATATTAAAATTTTTCTGTTTATAGTTACTGATGCCTCCTGATGTGATACAGTAAAAAATACATGGCATCACCTCTGCAGTATTCTTGCGCAAACTATTAATCCTAAATCTAAATATGAGGAAACAAGGAAATCCAGAATGTGGGCCCCATTAAAAAAAAAAAAAAAAAAAAAAAAAGAGTCTGGTTCTTTAGAAAAGGAAAAGAAAGTGTCTCTCTCACACACACACAAAATAAAAATGAAAAAGAAGAGATTTTTCCAAATGCAATGATTGGATCTTGACTGGATCCTTAGCAAAATGAACGAAGTATAAAAGTTCCTTTTGGGACCACTGGGAAGATTTTAATATTGACTAGTATTATTGAACTGATGCTATTTTTAGGTGCTGTAACTGTATTATGTTTACATAGGAGAATATTTTTAATTTTAGGAGATACATATTGATTTATATGGGATGAAATTTGATGTCTACTTGTACTTTCACATGCTTCAGCAGAAAAAAAAAATCTATAAAGAAATCATTAAGAATGTGGCAAAATGTTAAATATTGGTTAATCTACGTAAAAGGTATACCTGCATTTACTCTTCATTCAACTTTTCTGTGAGTTTGAACATTTTCAACCTAAAAACTTTGAGGGGTGGAGACAACATGCAAATTGGTAACAATCCCAGAATGTTCTTTTATGATCTAGGCTTCCATTTTGTACTCCTAATTACAACTCTGGCAGGCAGAAAATTAAAGTGCTCCGAGATGTCGATCTTAAATGTCAGTGAAAGAAGTCTTCTTCCTTACATAGGGCCCAGCATCCCATCCAGGGTAACTTAAGGAGTGTGTGAGAGAAGGAAGATATTCCATTTCAATCCAGAAAAACCTTCATCTAAACCCTCTTCTTGGGCAGTTACTTGATTTATTTTCTTTTCTTTCTTTCTTTTTTTTTTTTTGAAAATGTAAGATTGTCTAGAACGGTGCCCTATACACAGCAGTAAAACAATTCTGTTTGAAACCATGTCTTAAACTGTAAAGTGCTAAACAAACAAATCTAAGGCATTAGCATTGTTGGCCAGTTGCCTGTTGTGGGCTTTTTCATTTTAAAATAGAATAAACTTCTGTCCATCTCATCAGTCTATCCTCAGAATCGCTTTGATGGAATACTAGTTCCTATAAGTCTCTTTTCTGAGAACTCTGAAAGAAGCTGCTTATTTGGTGTGTAAAATCAAAATAGCTGGAATAACCAGGACACACATTCTATGCATTTTTTTAAAATAGTTTCCTGAGAGACTGTTCACCTGTTTTACTAGTAGCAGCAAGGTTTCAATTCTGCATCCCCAAATTATTTAACACCTGCACATTCCAAGTCTACCTAGCTCTAAGTTAGACATTTCACACCCACACAATGTGCTGTTTTGCTCAGTCAGTCTAAGAGGCACTTTTATGTGCACAACTACAAGTGTAGATTGTTCTAAACTTCCCCCAGAAACATACTGCTGTCTTCATTTTGAAGATTTTTCGAAGTGTTTGGAAGTTGTGATTTGTTTTTAAAGAAAGAAATGTGTACATGCCAAAATGCACAAGTAGACTGTGTTACTTCTTTGACACATCCCCTTGCACCTTGCCTTACTGTGTGCACAGACCTAGAAATCAGGAACTGCAGGTTGGACCCAGAATCTCCTCCCTGGGACGCTATATTTCCTTGGGAAACCTGCTACCACATCTCTGCAAAGCTCTTTTTACTATTACTCCTTTCTTTTCTCACTTCCTTTGAAAGAAGACTGTATTTTATATTGAGGGAAATGGAGGAAACGGTTTTGTTTTTTTTTTTTTTCCTTTTCTTTCTTTCCTGGATCCAAAAGGATATTTGATCTAGAACAAAAATTGAAGTGAAAGTTAAGCAAGAATCAATTGATGGAAAATGAATGACTTAATATTTCACTTTTCAATGTGTATATATATCCAAGTTTTTAATCTAATTATACCAAAGTACTTTACTTTTTTTTTTCATTGTTTTCATTCATTTCATTGACCCCTTAAGAACTGTAAGAGATAGTAAATTACATAGAAACTACATACCAGATTGCTTATATATTAAAAAAAAATTCTAAATGTGATAGCTTTATGTTATGTAAGACATAGCGTATTTGCAATAGCATTTATAATTTCTATGCAGTTAGGAGAAGGCTCATCTCTTTCTGGAGCCTCACCTCTTTCAGCCTCTCCTTTCTGTCACTTTGCATCAAATATGGCAGAGCTCTCTTTTCCTGTGTGTCTCTTTTTTTTAATATCAGACCCAGCAAGAGGGCAGAGACCTGACCTGAATCACTCATTGAGGTAGTCCAGTTGAAAAAGGTGTCACGCCAAAGGAGTGGACCAGCCCACAAACATAAATCTTTCTCATTTTTTTTGGATTCATAAAATAATCTCAAGCTTCCATATATAATATGTTATTCACTTATTATAAATTTCTTGAGATTTATTCATGTGTGTAAAATTGCTTTTATATTCTTGTGTAGTATTCCATTATTTGATATTCGACAGTTTATTTTCTGTTGATGGGCACCTAGGCTGTTTTCCATTTTTGACTTTAAGAATAAAGTTCTTATAAATATTCTACTGCATATCTTTTTGTAACATGTTTTCACTTTCTTGGGAGTGGAATTCTGTGTCATAGGATAAATATTCTACTGCAAATCTTTTTGTAACATGTTTTCACTTTCTTGGGAGTGGAATTCTGTGTCATAGGATAGAGATGTATTATTGCCACTCATTTTTCTAAAGTAGCCATCCTGTTTTACATTCCCACCAACAGTGTATGACAGTTCCTGTTTCTTTATATCCCTTCCAAAATTTGATGTCCATTTTTAAGTTTTGGCTATGCTAGTGGATGTGTAGTATGTGACTTTTTAATATGTAGGGGTATTTTAAATCCAGGCTTAATTTGAATGCTATGAATTATTTTAAGTTAAACCTACGTATTTTTTTGGTATTTTAAAGGAAATTAGAAAACGGGCTTTTTTTTAACTTCTGCAGATATTTTGTTAATTGGTTTGAGATGAGAAATTTAACAATTAACAGTTTCTAGTATAAAAAATAATTAGGCAGTTGTGAGCTTTCTTCACATTTAATGTGAAATCTTATATTTTCATAAGTTTGTTCATTAATTACATCATTTATTCAATGATTCATTCATTTGTGAAAAAAAAAATTGTGATTTTCTAATAGTACTGTCCAAAAGAACTTTGTTGATGGAAACGGTCATTCTGTGCTAACATGGTACCCTCTAGCAACCTTTGACTCTTGAGCACTTGACATGTGGCTAAATGCAACTGAGCAATTGGATTTAAAATTTTATTTTTAAAACAAAATTTTAAAAATTGAGTTGTGGTTAGTGGTGATTGTATTGGATAATGCAAGTCTAAAATAAATATATGGGTGTTATCTGGTCTCATGTTATATTGTAAAATAATGAAAATGTATTTCTGATGTATATGCTAGAAAACACAAGTGTGAGTATATTAACTTCCTCTACTATCACTTAAATTTCTGATATTTGGAATATTAAATGCAGAAGTCCCAGTACTGGGAAATTATATTTTGTGTAAACTTTGTCTTATCCTTATATTATTTATAATAATAGCAACTCCTAAAAAGCATTCATTCTACTGGGCAGTTGTTTCTGTGCATAAAATGAAATGGGCTCTTGAGTCAGACCCCCTCCTATTTGTAGTGCTAAAAAGCATTCTCTTAGTTCATTTATGTTTCAGACACATGTGTTTTTCTAATTGGTCAGATAATTACTGAGCAGATTGAAGTCATAAAGACAATGATTCATTAAAACCAATCCAGTTTTCTTAAGAATGAAGTCATTTGGTTTCAATGATTATGTGATTATGATTCTAATTAGATACTCTTCTCCTTTACCATGAATGTAATGGGACAAAATAAAATACTACTTGTTTCTGTTTTTTCCAATCTAGAATCTTTTATAGAACTTAAGGAATAACTGTGAATAATGCCCTTTTGGGTCAATTCCCAGAAATGTGATAACATCTTAAGTGATGCTGGAACCCAGATAAGTAACTTGATAAGTAAAAATATTACTTTTCATCCTTCCAAAGGATGCCCACCCCTGTCTATCTTGGTGACCAAACTCTACTCTTTTTTTTTTTTTCTTTTCTTTAATTCTCATTCCATATTAAGAATCTCTTTGCTTCAAACAAAATGTCAACTTGAACAGAATTGCCCTCTATTTTCTGTGCTTGCCATATTTCTGGGTAAAATAGGTTGATTCCAAAATAAAAAGTAAAACGTTTTCTAATTCCCGTTAGGCCACAGGCCATGTATATCCTGAATGTATGGAGGTGAGAGAGGGGACCCGCATGGCGAGAGGACAGCTTCAGCTGCTGTTAACTTCTCTTCAGGTGCATTTATTGATACTTTGTGCAAGGGTCTTCCCTAAGGGGTGGGGTGTGGTGAAGATGAGTAAATCTAATCCCTGTCCTTATCGTATTTGCATTCTGGTAGAGGAGGGTAGGCATGTGCTAGGCGAGTGCAAGACAGTGTAGACAGTAAGGGCTCGGGAAAGAAAGCCCATCATCCTTGGGTTAGCTGGGAAGGATGTGTAGAGGGGCAGGCATTTGGAATTGGCCTTAAAGGGTAGGCAAGATTTTTTGACAGAAAGAGATGGCAGGAAAAGGGGTTCTACATGTAGAGAATGACATGAATAAAGGCCCAAAGATGAGAAAAACCAAACAAAGTGTCTGAAAATTTACACCCTAGAGAATAAGGTACATACAGGGAATTTGCATGGGGATTGTGGGAAATGGGTATGATAGATGGGGCATGATTGTGTGGGTTCTCCATCAGGGCTGTGGAGTGTGGATTTTACTCAAAGGGATGCTTATTTTCATATTTAGAAGTACTTCTCAATTCAGTTTTCTTAATTTTTCTACAAGCTTTTCTTTTCATACCAATATATCTAAAAAATTAATTGGGTTCAAGAAAGCATGATCTTAAAATATATCTTGTTTTTAAATAGGAACTTGAATTTTTTGGACTAAAATCAGGTAAAACTAAGGCTACTACACCTTTTATCTTTTATAACTATTTTTGTGGATATATTTAAATAGACTTTAAATATTGACAAAATATTAAATGTTTAAAATGATAAGAGAATGCTTATTTCATTGCCATTGAATAACTGTTACAAAGAAACACGTTTTTGTATTACCAAGAAACTAAAAGGATTTTTGAGCTAGAAGTACAGGTACTACAGTATTAGATTAAAAATTTAGATGATTCACAGTAAAATGTGTACTAGAAGTATTTTTGCAGGAGACTTCACTGTATGGGATACCAGTCAGTGTCTATTCAGATTCTTATGGTGGTTGCTCAAATTAGCACAGCTACCTTGTAACTTAGCTACTTATTCACTTCATTATTAACAGCTTGTTTTCAAATATTAGAACTATTACTGTATTTCTTAGCTTTCAGTCTCAAGTTTTTTGCTTTTTGCTTTTGAGATTCTTTCATTTTGGCATTATTCTAGCATAAAAATTAGAATTGTTTGAATTAAGAGAGAACATTTTTTACTTTTTTACTTACCCTGAATACAGGAATACTCTTGAAAGATCACTTATATATAAATGCTATGATAAATCATTAAAACGGTTGCGATTCATCCAGTTCCAACCAGGGTGCCTGACCCCTCTTCCCTCAACCACAATAGAATAGCCAGAGAGGTTTACACCCTGTCAGGCAGGGACGACTGCCCTAACCAGCAAAAGTAACTACAGAAGAATGACCATCGCCCCTCAGCACCCCCTTAAGAATAAGGGCTTGAACTCTCTGCGGGGGAAGTTTTGGCAGGTTAGTATAGTGAAAGGGGGAAGGCGGCTGGCTGACAGACAACATGGCCGACAGACCCTTGACCTCGACCTTGAGGTCCTAGTTGGGACTCTTTCTGGGGCTTAAGGGAGGCCCTGGATATTCCAAAAAGGCCTCACTATTGGCCCCTACCATTGGTGGGGTAACCAGTAACAGCTGAGGCCCCTTCCCTTAGCATTAGCAAGGGGAGGAATAAATAATAGCTTAAAAGGTGACCATACTAGCCAAAGCCTGCTCTCTCTGCCTAGAGGAACCTGCACCAAATCTTGGTGCGTATTTCCGTCCTTCTCCCCCACTTCTCAGCAAGCTCTGTTCTTTCCTCCCATTTCTCAATAAATTCTTTTTACTGGTCTAACTAAAAACAAAACAAAACAAAAAGCTCTTGTGAATTGCCCAAACACTGATATGCAGAGCTTTTTAAAATAAATTTATTAAAGTATTATTTGAGCAGTTGCAGGTTTACAGAAAAAGCACGGGGATAGTATGGAGTTCCCATATAACCCCCTTAAATACACAGTTTTCCCTATTATTAACATTTTGTATTGGTGTGGTACCTTTGTTACAAATGATGAAACAATATTATGATAATTATACTATTAACTGTAGCCTACAGTTTACATTAGGGTTCACATTGTATTGCACAGTTCTATGGTTTATTTTTTATTCTGGTAAAATATATACTACCTAATATTTCGTTTTTAGTCACATTCAAATATATAATTAAGGGGTATTAATGACATTCACATTGTGCTACTGTCACCGACATCCATAACCAATACTTTTACATCGTATGAAACAGAAGCTCAGTGCAAATTAAGCATTGACTCCCAATTCGCCATCCCCACCTGGCCCCTGATAGTCTGTATTCTAGTTCCTAACTCTATTAATTTACATTTTCTAATTATTTCATATAAGTGAAATCCTACAACATTTGTCCTTTTGTGCATGGTTTGTTACATTCTCATAATGTCTTCAAGGTTCATTCGTATTGTAGCATGTATCAGAACTTCCTTACTTTCTACAGCCTAATATTCCACTGTATATATATATATATACTACATTTTGTTTATACATTCATCTGCTCATGGACACTTTTGTTGCTTCCACCTTTTGGCTATTGTGAATAATGCTATGAACAGCAGTGTGTAAATATATGTTTATGTCCTTGCTGTCAGTTCTTTTGGCTATATCCTGGTAGTGAAAATGCTGGGTCATATGGTAATTCTGTACTTAGTTTTCTGAGAAACTGCCCAAAGGTTTTCCTTAACCCCCTTTTGCTTTCCTGCCAACAATGTATGAGTATTCCTATTTCTCCAAATCACTAATACTTTACTTTTTTAAAAAAGTAGTAGTCATTCTAGTGGGTGTGAAATGGTACCTCATTTTGGTTTTGATTTGCATTTCCCTAAGGGCTAATGATGTTGAGTATCTTTTCATGTGCTTATTGGCCATTTGTGTATTTTCTTTGGAGAAATGTCTATTCAAGGCCTTTGCCCATTTTTGTTTCTTGATTAGAGAAGTTGTGAGTTTACAGAACAATCGTGCACAAAACGTAGGATTCTCATACACCAATCCCACCCCCAACCACTTCTATATTACTATTGATTTATAGTAAATTTTTATAATTGTACTCTTAACTAAAGTCCATGGTTTAACTTGTGGTTCACTGTGTAGTGTAGTTCCATGGATTCTTAAAAAAATTTTTTTTCGCTACCATGTATCAATATAACATTTCCCCTTTTTTACATCAGATATACATTTCAGTGCAATTAATTATGTTCACAATGTTGTGCTACCATCACCACCATCCATTATCAAAACATTTCCATCATTCCAAATAGGAACCATATATATTTTAAGCCTCAAGTTCCCATTCCCTATCCCCTGCCCATCCCCTAGATTCTGACTATGAATCTGTTTATTCTAATTGTTTCAAATCAGGGAAATCATACAATATTTCTCCTTTTTTCTGGCTTATTTCATTCAATGTGATGTCTTCAAGATTCATGTTGTCTGTATCAAGATGTCATTCCTTTTTATGCCTGCATGATATTCCATTGTATGTATATAGACCACATTTTATTTATTCATGCATTGGTTGATGGACACTTGGATTTCTTCCATCTTTTGCCAATTGTGAATAATGCCGCTATGAATGACCATCAGTTTGTAAATATCTGTTTGAGACACTACTTTCAATACTTTTGGGTGTATACCTAGTTGTGGGATTGCAAGGTCATATGGTATCTGTATACGTAGCTTTCAGATGAACCATCAAACTGTCTTCCACAGAGGCTACACTATTTTATCGGTAAAGAATGTGTATTCCTTTTTGCCGCATCCTCTACACTTGTTGTTTTCCGTATTTTTAATAGCAGACCATTCTAATGAGTGTGAAATGATGTCTCGTGTATTTGATTTGCATATCCCTGATGGCTAATAATGTTGAGAGTCTTTTCACATGTTTTCTGGCCATTTGTATATCTCCTTTTGAGGGATAGCTATTCAACTCTTTTGTCCATTTTTAAAGTGGATTGTTTGTCTTTTTGCTAAGTTGAAGGATTTCTTTATGTATCCTGGATATAAAACCTTTATTGGATATGTGGTTTCCCAATATTTTCTCCCTTTGTGTAGACTACTTTCATGATAAAGTCCTTTGCACAAAAGTTTTTCATTTTGATGAGGTTGCATTTATCTTTTTTTTTTCTTTTGCTTATGCTTTGGGTGTACAGTCTAAGAAACCATTACCTAACAAAAGGTTCTAGCTCATATATTTAGGTCTTTGATCCACTTTGAGTTGATTTTTGTATGAGGTTGAGGTAGGGGTCCTCTTCCTTCTTCTTTTTCTTCTTCTTTTTCTTTGCAAATGGAGATTCAGTTTTCCTAGCACCATTTGTTGAAGTGACTATTCTTTCCCAGTTGAATAGTCTTTGCCCCCTTGTCAAAATCAGTTGGCCATAAATTTGAGAATTGATTTCCGAGCTCTCTAAATGTGATTCCATTGGTCTATGCCTATTCTTGTGCCAGTACCGTGCTGTTCTGATTGCTGTGAATTTGTAATAATTTTTAAGATTAGGAAATGTGAGTCCTCCAACTTCATTCTTCTTCTTCAAGATGGTATTAGCTATGTGGGACCGCTTACCCTTCCAAATAGATTTGATGGTTGGCTTTTCCATTTGTGCAAAGAAGGTTGTTGGGATTTTGATTGGGATTGCATTTTATCTATAAATTTCTATGCGTAGGAGTGACATCTTAACAATATTTAGTCTTCCAATCCATGAACATGGAATGACCTTCTATCTCTTGAGGCCATATTTGATTTCTTTTAGCATTGTTTTGTAGTTTTCTGTATACAAGTCCTTTACGTCCTTAGTTAGATTTATTCCTAGATATTTGATTCTTTTATGTGCCACTGTAAAGGGAATTGTTTTTCTTGATTTATTTGATAGTTCTTTGCTTGTGTATAGAAACACTGCTGGTTATGGGGTATTGGTCATATACCTTACAACTTTGCAGAATTAATTGCCTTGTTCTGGATCAGACTGATTCAGTCTCTTATTATTTGGTCTGTTTTGATCTTCTAATTCTTCTTAAGTTAGATTGAGTACATTATGTGTTTCTAGGAATTTGTCCATTTCATCGAGGTTATCTACTTAGTGTATAATTGTTCAAAGTGTATCCCCTTATAATCCTTTCTGTGTCTGTTGGTTCAAAACTAATGTCCCTATTTTCATTTCCTATTTTAATTATTTGCATCTTCATTCTCTTTTTCTTGGTCCATTGAGCTAAAAGTTTCTCAATTTTACTGATCCTTTCAAAGAGTCAACTTTTTGTTTCATTGATTCTATTTTTTTTAATTCTCTATTTCATTAATGTCTAGTTTTCAATATTTCCTTCCTTTTGCTCACTTTGGGTTTAGTTTGCTTTTCTTTTCTTGTTCCTCCACGTGTGAGGTTATTTTTCTGAACTGAGATCTTTCTTCTTTTTTAATGTAAGAAATTAGAGCTATAAATTTCCCTCCCAGCCCTGCCTTTGCTGCGTGCAATACATTTGGCATGTTGTGATTTTTTTTTTTCCGTTCACCTCAAGATATTTCCCCTGTGATTTATTCTTTGACCCACTGGTTGTTTACCGGTGTGTTTTTTTAACTTCTACATATTTGTTGATTTTTTAAAAAATGTTTACTGATCTTCTGTTTAGATGTTGTATCCACTATTAAAAGTAGTCTATTCAAGTCAACTATTATTAATGTAGAACCATCTCTTTCTCCCTTCCTATCCATCTATATTTGCTTAATAAAATTTTGGGCTCCGCCTTTAGGTATATACTTTCAATTTTTATATCTTGTTGCATTGACCCTATTATCAGTATATAGTGACCTTTTCCCTGTTAACAGATTTTGACATAAAGATTGTTTTATCTGACATTAATATAGCTACTCCAGCTCTCTTGTGGTTAACATGGAATTTTTCTTCCTTGTTTTCACTTTCAAACTAGTTTCTTTGAATTTAAGTGAGTTTCTTGTAAACAGCATATAGTTGGGTCTTGTGTTTTTATACATCCTGTCAATCTCTGCCTTTTCACTAGAGAGTTTAGTCCATTTACATTTAAAGTAATTATTTGTTATGTAGGACTTGCACCATTTTTTTATTTGGTCTTTGTAATTCTTACCCCTTTTTGTAAGTCTTATTCCTCAATTATTCCATTATTTCTTACTTCCATATTTATTTGCTTCTTTGTAGTGAACCCTTTTGAGTCCTCCCTCATTCCTTCTATTTTTTATTTTTTATTTTTTATTTTTTTTTAGGTATTTTCTTTGTGGTTACAATGAGGTTTAAATTTAATATGCTACATATCTAACAATCATGTTTGATTTGGTACCAAATTAACTTCAGTAAAATATACAAACTCTTTTCCTATAACCTTCTGCCCCTCTCCAACTTATTGTTTTACTTGTTACACATTCTATCTTTATACTTTGTGGGTTTCCAACCATAGATATATCATTATTTTTTAAAATGTATTTGCATTTTGGAATACGTAACAAGTATGAAGTAGATTTACATACTAAAATACAATACCATAGTACTGGCATTTATTATTTACTACCCATATGCTTACCTTTCCTAGAGGTTTTTATTTAATTATTGTACTTCAGTCTAATGTTTAATGTCCTTTTTTATTCATTCTGCAGAACTCCCTATAACATTGCTTATAAGTCAGATCTAGTGGTGATGAACTTTCTCAGGTTTTGTTTATCTAGGAATGTCTTAACCCCCTCGTTTTTGAAAGACAGTCTTGCAGGATATAAAATCTTGGTTGGCACTTATATTCTTTTAGCACTTTATTTCATCTCACTGCCTTCTTGCCTCTGTGGTTTCTGATGAGATGTCATCAGTTATTCTAATTGGGGCTCCTTTATACATGAAGTGTTGCCTTTCCCATGCAGTTTTTGGAACTCTGTCCTTGTCTTTGACATTTGACAGTTTGATTGTAATATGTCTGCACATGATTTTCTTGGAGTTTACCTTATTCAGGGTCCACTGGCATTCTTTATCTGTATATTCATGTCTTTCATTTAATTTGGGAATTTTCTGTCATTATTGATTTGATTATTTCTTCCACCCCTTTCTATTTCTTCTTCTGGGTCTCTCATAATGCATATATTAGTACTCTTGGTGGTGTCCCACACTTCTTTTATGCTCTGTTCACTTTTCTTCATTCTTTTTTCATCTCCTCAGCCTGAATAATTTCAATTGTCTTGTCTTCGAGTTCACTGATTCTTTCTCCTGCCAGCTCCACTCTGCTGTTGAAATCTTTTAAGGAATTTTTTTATTTCAGTTATTGTTGACTTGAGCTACCATAATTCTGTTTGGTTCCTTTCTATACTTTCTGTGTCTTTATTGAGATTCTCATTTTGTTCATTTATCATTTTATTGTTATTATTCAGTTCTTTGCCTAACATTTTCCTTTATTTGAGCACATTGAAAAAAAATTTTTAAAAGTCTTTTTCTGGTATGTCCAAAGTCTGATTTCTCCATAATAGTTTCTGAAGTTAAATCTTCTTCCTTTGGGTGGGCCATCATTTACTGTTTCTTTGTCTTGTATTCCTTTGCATATGTATAGTTCAATATTTTAATGTGTTAACTCTGGAATTTATTCTATGAACTTTCTGTTGCTTAAGTTTGTATATGGTTAGTGATATAACAGAGTTCATTGAGTGCCTGGAGTTAGTAAAAACAAATAGTCCAACATAAATTATGCCTTTTGCAGTCTTTGAAAATTGGCACTGTGTTGGCTGCTTATCTCCTTCAAGGTATAGCTCTTCTCCTAAGATTGGCCCAAAGCAAAAGCATGGCATCCTTTCTTTTCTGAGCATGAATCCTGTCCTGGGCATTCACTAAGGTTTTATGAATTCTCCTGTTTACAGGGTTCACAATACCTACTCTACTCCCTTTGATGTAGGCTTTCCCGCACTCTTGGTGCTTTATTGTGTCTTAAAGCAGTTAATCCTTTACTGTAGACTGCTTAAATTTGATTGTTTCTCAGCTGTGTTAGCTTCTGCCAGCTGCTTCTGCCTGCAGTGCAGGTTTTGGAAGGGAGTCACAGAAGAGAGTCCTGGTTTCATCCTTCACTTGCCATCAGATTGAGTGGCACTAACTTAAAGACACTCCAGTATGTGGATATTTGTTACTTTGTTCCCTCTCTTAACATGGCCAGTGACTCACTATAAGAGCAAAGGCTGGCTCTACTCTTTGCTGAGGAGGGTTTGGAGACAGGGCCAGCAAGGTCAACATGAGCTTCTCCTACTGCTTTTAAGTGGTCTTTTCTTGAGTTAGCTTTTGCCCTGTTATCACATCCCTTTAACTCGGGGGTTCTTAATCTGTTTTGTTCCACAAACTCTTTTGCCAGTCAGGTGAAAACCATGGACCCCTTCTCAGAATGTAGTGGCAGATAGTTTTATGACACTCATCATCGGCATGTCTTTAAATTAAATTTAAGGATTATTCAAAATTATGTTTTAGAGCTTTCCCATAATTTTCAATACTTGATAACCTAACACAGTTTAATATCTGTTCAAATGGTCATTTTTGGCAAACATTTAGAAATTTGAATTTTCCCACAGTGTCATAAAATCATTTCTGCCATCCTTACCAACCTTTTTTGCAGGCAGTTATCTACTGCACTCAGAACATGGCACATCAAAATAAAAATCGTACTAAGTCCACACTATACTATGCATTATTTAATAAATATATCACACCTGCACCAACACGTCCCCACAAAAATGTTTTTAAATTCATAAAATTTACAAAAGAAATCAGTTACATATATTGAAATACAGTTACTAAAATAAAAAACATATGTACATATATACAAATGTACTTCTTAACACATTAAATCTAAAACATAAAAAATATAGGTACTCATATTATCCCTATTTTACAGATAAGGAAACAGTGGCTCTGAAGATAGATGTACATATTTAATTCAAGGTCATACATTACCAAGTGGGACACTGAAGTTTGAACCTGCTGTGTTGGTCAATAGAGCTAGTCTTGTAATCACTGATAATTTCACAGGATTAGTTTTTTAAAGAGTATGCAGTTACCTACTAGTGCGCCAAATAGGCCTAAATCCTTGAATCTCATCGAAGGGTGTATTGAAAAGAGGGACTTTCAGAACCAACTACAGCCTTGGTGATCTTGCATACAAGATTGGCCCTTTTCCCATGGAGAGAATTTTGCTTTGATACAGAGACCAGATCAGGGGCACCAACAAACCAGGGTCTTGTGTGAGTAAGTTATTGATGGATGGCAAATTTTCTTTCAAGAAGTTTTGTAATGATTACCTCGAGAAAATCTGACATGATATCTAACTAATAGATCACCAAACTGACCTCTCACACTTTTAGAGGTAGTAAGCAAGTCCTGTTCCAAGGACTCTGCTCTTATCTGCCTCTGAAATTTATTAAATGCATAGGCCAGTCGCTTGATGCTTTAAGCCAAGCATAAAAAGCACTCTTACAGAATGCAAATTTCTCATAGTGAAGAGCAATACCAGTTTTGTTTTGTTTTGTTTTCAAAAGACATGGTTTTCTTTATTTACCTCCCCTTCCCCCAGATGGTTCCCTCACCTCTCCAAGGGTCACCGGAACCAAACCTGGGACCTCCCACATGAGAGGGGAGTGCCTAACAGACCGAGCCACAACCACTCCTGCAGGATGCAGCATCCGCTGACCTACTTGTTGCTGCAGCGGGGCGGAGTCTAGCCCTCTGGCGCAGGAGGCGGCTTTCTAGTTTCTTGAGGCGTGAGGCAGCTTTCTAGCTTCTTGAGGCAGGGGCGGAATCTAGCACACTGGGAAGGGAGGCGGCTTTCTAGCTCCTTGAGGCTGGGGTGGGAGTCTAGTTCATTGAGGCAGCCGGGGGCGGAGTCTAGCTTCTTGAGGCGGAGGCGGTATCTGTTCGTCTTACTTTAGGAGGCACCTGGACCTAACCCGGGACCTCCCATGTGGTAGGTGGGCACCCAAGTGGTTAAACCACATCTGCTCCCCACCCCCCACCCCCGCCAGTTTTGAGTATAAGGAAAATATATAAGGATTATGTAAGGGAATAACAATGTGTCAGCATTTTAAGTGAATGTATGTTGGTAAGGTATCTGTGTTCAGTAATGGATTGGAGGAGGAAACAACACACCCACACTGAGCCAACCTTAGCGCGGTTAAGGCCTGTGTGACGATATTAGAGAAGTCATTATCTGGGCATCCCTGAACAGTCTTTGCCTTTGGGTTTCCAATATGTTCATAGGACGATTTGATTAGATGCCCTTTTATCTAGTTGAATGTGATGCCTGTTTGGTCTGAGAACTGCCATAGCAAAATCATCTCCCTTCACATGCCTAAGAAAGGGATTTGACCTTGTAAATGAATGGCTTTACATATGACTCAGCTTTCTTTGAGGAGAGATACTTATCTCTACCCTATAGTTTGATCATCCCTTTTGTCAGTGTTCTGATATTTTTATAGATACTTATTATTTTGTAGTAGTTGGAAAGGAGTGTAAAACTTTGTCTTCGTTTTAATTCTGAAGAGAAATACATTTGCCATGAATTCAGATATTCTTTCTTGTTTTGAGATTTTTTGAGGTCTTCAAACTGTGAAGTTAATTGTTAACCTTCTTTCATATAGTGCATTCTTTCCAAAGCTCTAAATCAATACATATTTTAGTGTTCTGTATAGCTATTATGCAATATCCTCTCTGTATCTGTTTTACCTCTCATAGCCCTCTTGTCTCAAGGCAGTGAGTATACTTTGAATTGCTTTTTAACAGAATACACAGAATATATTCATTCTATACAGTTATCTATCAAATCCTATTTTCCTATAGACCTAGCCTGTCATCAGAATTATGGCTGGTTCCATTGCCCAGTTTCTGGCAATAGCCCTGAGTTACCCAAAGACAGTTGAGAGACAGTCAAGAAGTCAGCTGTTTGACTTTATAAATGACTTTATTAAAATTCTCTGTATTTTAATATCTCACCTTCATTCAACTCACAATCTAAGGGAAATCTCATACTCTGACTAGCAATCTGAAATGGATTACTTTGAACTCTACTGGTAGTCGGGCAGGAGCTAGGATGAACCAGAACATTTTTTCTCCATAGGTCTTTACTTTCCAACTTTATAAATCAGTGTATCAAAATGTCTAAAATATTAGAATTTTCTCCCTTTAGGTCCCTATTGAAAATGTGTATCATAATAAGGACTTTAGCAATATTAGCATGACTTTATGTATTTTTTTATTTTTTATTTATATAAATCAGAAAATAGTTAGTGGACATCTAATACATGCCAGACAGCATTTCAGTTAAGAAACCTTGAGTGGTAAAACTCAAATCAGAATAAAATTTTCTTAGAGAATATCAGGATAACAGCTGATTTTATATGAATAAAGTAGTTTATCCTCTGTACTATTAATTATATCCAAAGATAGTAGTAAGCAAAGCCTTTTTAAAGTGTAATAAAGATAAAAAGATAAAATTTTGGAATATAGAACTATAAGTAGAGAGTATAATAGGAAGATATATTGAAAAAATGCAGTTCCATATGAAGAAAATAAACTCATTACTAGGAATAAATACTAAAAAGAAAAGAATTGGCAATGTTTCTATAGTGTTGCTCAATGGGAAACTCAATGTTCTGAACTTCTGTGAAAAAATGTTAAGAAATTAAAGTTACTAAACACCATTTATAGTATAGTGAAAAGGTCAAAGAAAAGAAGAAGGCAAACAATCTCCTCACTATATGTAAATACTGGTGGGAACTAAATAAAAGGTAACTCTTATAGAGAAGAATTGGATTTCATTGACTTAATGTTCAGAAGCATACTGAAATATTGATAGTAACAGGAAGAGATATAAATACTTTGTCAAATCCAAAACAGCAAGAGCAATAAAAACAATACATTTTAAAAATATGGAACAAAGCAGTCCTGTAAAGTAGATTTCATCTTCTAAAACATAAGCACAGAAACATTTTTGGAAAATAGTGTATCAAAAGGCTATATTTGGTGTGCCATCCATCAATTTTTCCTTACATAGCAAACTATAAATCCTTGGCAAAAAGGTTTAAGTGGCAAAGACCTTCTTGGAATTGTTAGGAAAAATTCTAAGTCAGAATCTAGTTATAGGCTTATAATTAACAGGTGAAATATGAAACCAAAATGGGAAAAGAGCATATTTTTTGGCTTTTAAATAATGTGGGTCATTCATTTTAAGTAACATGAAAGAAAGATGTCAGTTGAGAGCTGATGTATAAAGAAATGGTTATATGTGCCATCTTGCAATAAAAATGTTAATTTACTCAATAGTTTGTAAGTGGACAAGTGCCGAAGATAGGTTTGTATAAAAAGCCAAATGGAAGAAAATAGATTATACAGGAATAAATATTCTTTGGATTGAAAATTCTAATGGGGTTATAACTCGAAAAATGAAAACATTTTGCAAATATGGAGCTGAGAATATGACTATCATCTCTTCAAACTTAGGAACCTTAAGGTTTTCAAAAGTATTGCATTTTGATGATGCAAGAACCAGAGGTAATAATAAAGTAGAACCTATTAGAGAAGTATTTGAAATGTGGAATAAGTATTTAGAGTATAGAGTATAAGTATTTAGAAGATGGATATATTTCAGGTTCTTGCATGACAGTTGTTAAATAATTGGTTGCATTCAATAAGGACATTGACCACACACACATACATGTTCATATACATGTTCATGAATACATGTGTGTGTGTCTCGGTGTGGGTGTATACCTACAAAACTAGGAAAATATGGAATAAAAATTTGGATTTGCGATGTTTGCTAAAATTCATATGAAAATATTTAATAAGGTTGTTTTTCACTGGATCCAAATGGTGAATGGTGATGACTATTTTACCTGGTGTATTATCTGTTGCTACATGACAAACTGTCCCAAAACTTAGTGGATTCAAACATTTGTTGTTTTACATTTTCTGTAAGTAAGGAATCCAAGAGCAGCTGGGTCCTTTGTTTTAGGTTTTCTTAAAGGCTGCAATAATTTCAAGGCTCAACAGAGAAACGATCTGCTACCAAACACTGTCATATGTTTGTTGGCAGGATTGAGTTCTTTGCAGACTGTTGAACTGAGGGCCTCCGTTCCCAGAGCTGCTGTGCTTTAACATGTGGGCCTCCCCTTGCGGCAGCTAACTTGCAATATGGCAGCTTGCTTTATCAGAACAGGAACATGGAGAGGAAGGGTGGCAGGAACTTAGAGTCTTTTATAGTCTAATTTCCAAAGTGGCATCCCTTCATTTTTGCTGTATTCTGTTTGGTAGAAGTGAGTCTCTAGGTTCAGCCTACACTCAAGGAGAGAGGATGACACAACTGTGTGAATACCAGGAGGTGGGGATTATTGGAGCTATCTTAGAAATCTGCCTGCCACACATGAGCATTTTAGAGTCTTCATAAGTATATGTGTGTGTGTGTCTATATATATATATTTGCCGGTAAATTTGTCTGTATAATAGAAAAATATCAAAGCATGGATAGAGACTCTTAATTCAGTAATGACTATATGTAATTTGTAAACTATTTTCCTTATGGTAATTATTGAGTCATCCTGATATGCCTTTTTTTAAAAATAAAGATTTATTTTATTTATTTATTTATTTCTCCCCACCTCCTCATTGTTTGTACTTGCTGTGTGCTGTGTCTTTAGGAAGCACCAGGAACTGAACCTGGGACTTCTGAGGGAGGTGCCTAATCGCTTGAGCCATGTCCATTCACTGCTTTGTTGTGTTTCTTGTTGCGTCATCTTGCTGTGCCTGCCTGTCGTGTAAGCTTGCTGTCTTGCTTGTTTTTTCTTTGTGAGGCAACAGGAACCTCTGCTTCCTGCTTTGTTGTATGTTTCATTATGTTTTTCTTCTTGTGTCTCGTGTTGCATCATCTTGTTGTGTCAGCTGCCTGTCACGCCAGCTCGCTGTCTTATTTAGGAGGCACCGGGAACCAAACCACGGACCTCCCATGTGGTAGGCAGGAGCTCAGTCACCTGAGCCACATCTGCTTCCCTTGATATGCTTTAAAACAATACATTTGGATATGTAATTTTTAAGTGCAAAATGAACAACCTGTGTATAGTTTTAACTTGTGTAGCCCAAGGAATTTTAAGGGATATTAAGCCCTGTAAATCCCAATAGGCATTGAGCATACCATATTTCAAACTTTATTAAGAAAAATATCAAACCTACAGAAAGTCAGGAGAAGTATACAGTGAACACTCATCAGCTAGATTTAACAAGTGTTGACTTTGTTATATTTATATCATCTATTTTTCATTGTAATTATCTACAGTAAAATGATGGATTTCATGACTTTTTACCCCTAACTCATATTGCAGTAATTATCTCTTTCTAAAAAAGCATAGTTTGCCATATAACATACAACCATAATACCTAATAAATGAACAATTATTGCATATCCAATTCTTATTTAAATTTCCCTAGTTTGTCTCAGATAAGTCTTTTTGCAGCTGGCTTGTTCAAACCAGAATCCAATCAAGATTCATATATTGTATTGAGTTTTTATGTCTCTTAAGTCTCTCTTAATATACCATACTCCCCTACCACAGCTTCATTTCTTTCTCTGTTCGTTGACTTGTTAAAGAATGGGTCATATTTTAAATCCGTGTTTTCCCCCAAAATATCCCTTTTGTGCTAAAGTTATTTATTCATACCAGAATCTTGCACTGGAAGCACACTGTATTAAGTAGAAGGCATAAAACAAACAAAATAGATAGCGGGTCTGATTTAGGTAGGACTGAGAGACCAACCTCTTTCCCCAAACCACCTTCCTATCCACTTTTCTTGCTTAACCCCTATGTTTGGCACATTTTGAAGAACAAATGTTAAACCCTAGATGGCTGAGACAGGAAGGCAGGATAGAAAGAAAAGATAGGAGCAGATGGAATGAAAAAGAGGAAAAAGTAAAGCAGCTGGACAGGATTCACATCTTACAATGCCTGCCACTAAGGCATGCTTACTTAATATTGTCTGAATGGATTTAGATATGAACAAATTACATGTGGACTAACATTTATAGAGCACCTGTCTTTTATCAGGCATGGCCTGTGCTGTTCACATAATTAAGAAGATAATCGTGCATTAGTAGATCCTTATGAGGTAGATTTTACATGTAAAGAAATTAAGCCATTGAGAAGGTTGAATTTGCCTAAAATTATTCAAACCAAGTCTGATAAAGTCTAAAACTCATATTCATTGTACAATACCTTTAGTGAATCTGGAAATAGCCAAGAGTAATGAGAACTGGGTTTTTGTTTCAAATTTTCTACATGCTATGTACAACCTTTTTCAATTTATGGAATTAATTTTGGTTTTCTGTTCTTCAGTCTACTTATAAAAATGGAGTCAATTAATGTTTTCATGGGTCATTATGAAGGTAAATTTGATATAATGTAATCAAGTGTTTTAGAAAAATCTCAAGTTCTATCCCAAGGAATTATACTGTCTAGTGTGATGTTTAATATGTGGTAGATATTCCTTTTAGTTTTTTTAGTCTGATATTAAAAAGTTCTAAATGATAGAAGTTTACACTCATTTTGTGCATACTATATTTTTGTAGAGTTGTATAACTAGAAACTGTCATGTACTTTTATAGGAGTTACTATACAAAATAATATTTGCAATACATGCCCAAAGAACTACTTTAAATACTCTATTATACTAGAACTCTTTTGAAAGTAACATTGAATTAAACTGAAAGTAATATGGTACCTGATTTTTTAAGTCACACAGTTTTCTTTTAATGGCATTTGCCTTGCTAGAATTTGATTTTTTTAAAGTATAGTAATTTTATAGGAAAACTTTTTAACAGTTTAAGTTGGCAATTCCAAATAATCCCACTCATTGTGTTCCCTAAAGTGTTCTTCCAAAAATAAATGAGTAGGCTGGCATTGTGTTTTAAACATCAAGCTAATTTTGGTTAATTATATAAATCCAAAAGCCATGGGCAAGGCAGTAATTCAGTCTTACTAGATGATGATCAGTGAAATTGTAAGACAGCTTGCTGAATGATGCACATCCAGCTAATAACCTGAACGCATTGTGTCCAAAAGGACAGTGCCTGGCAGAGCATCAGATAGGAAGCCTTCCCAGTGCTTTAATAAGGGGCTTGTGAAAGCTTGCAAAAGCTTGCAAAAGAGGGTACAAAGTTAGAAACAGTAGTAAGGGCTCTGATCAGAATTCAAAACATTAGAGAAAAAAAATGGTTATCATGCATAGTTAATAAGTCTTTGTTAAATAATAGGAAGCTAGGATGGAACAGACTTTTGGGCCATCTCTCACTTGCTCCTTATCTCTAGTTTTGCTTAAATAAAATGTGAGTGCTACATTACATGAAGCTTTCATTTAAATTAGTTGAAATTAGTATTCTGCCACCAGAGAAACAGGAAGTACCAATGTAGAATAAGAATGCAGTGTGACAGGAGTGTTTAGAGCACTTGACTCTCTTAACAACTTTCCCTTTCAGAAATGAATCGTGACTCCCTTTGTTTATGATTATAAACTAAGAATGGACAGAGATTCTGTTATTAGAGTTTTACTGAGTTAAATTGATATATTTCTGTTGACATCTATAAAATAAGTTGGTTGGATTTATTAAAATGCCTATATATTTAGACATAGATTTCTTTGTCACCATGTTCCATCCCAGGCCCAGAAAAGCCTGTGTAGGCAAGTATTTAGGAAACATCTTTATTCTTGCAGTTGCATGATTTCCTTATCCTATTTTAACTGATCTGTGGTTGTCTCTCGGATTTATGCAGGAAGGAGATACATCTCTCCTTCATCCACATTCTAATGAGTGAGTTAAGAATGATCGTTTCATTTTATTTAATGGAATAACAGATTTGACTGAATCTTTTTTCAGTGACCACATGGTCATTGTAAAGATCCATGCTGTTATTAGAGAAGTGAATCACAGAGAATTTCTATTGCTGTAGAATCTAAACAATTGGTTCATATAACCAAATTATTTTCCTCAGCACTGTACAGCCTGATTTTTATAGGCCTATACATTCATGAGCAGTTAAATGAAAGTACTCCAGAAGACAGCAGAAACTAAATTAAAAGTCAATCACAGTGCTGAGTTTTTATGTATTTCTTTTGATTGCTCTGTTACTGGTAGCAACTGGCTTTATAATTTTATAATATCTTAATAGTTTGGCATGTCCCAAGAAACTTTTATTACTGTTCATTGTGGGCTTTTGTAGAGTTTGACACTGCTGGCAGAAATTTAAATAACAGAATTATTCATGTCACACACATAGGGTTGTCCTGTAATATCACTTTAGATAATGCAAAATTTTTCCAGTTATATCTGTTTAACACATTGCTTCCAAACTCTCTTAATCATATGCTAATTCCAAAACAAATGATGTATAAAATTCTTTTTAACACACATTGTAAAATTATTTTTTGAATAAAACTAACATTTTTCCTCTAGGATAAATTCTATGAAAGATATATGTATTTTTCACATACCACATGAGTAAAATAGAACGTTGATAGAAATTACACAAGAAAGAAACAAACTTTTGCAGATAACGATATATTTGACTGTGAAGGTTACCTTGTCATATCTCTACATTTAAGGAACAGTGAAGCAACTGTAGTATGTGCTAAGAAGGGAGATTTTTTAAATTATTATTTAAAAAGATACAGTACGCTAATGCTTTCTCTCCGACCTTTTCTGTAAACTAGGCTTCTTCTCTTGTCAGTGCCATTAGAATCCACACAAATTGCAGCTTCCTTTTTCAGGTAATAGCCAGTTTTCCTTTGTCTTCTACAATACAAGTTAACTGATTAGAAAGCCCTGAGTATTTTTTTAATGTGTTCATTTCCATGGTAATGGCTGCAACAAGGGGAAAATAACTTCCTAGGCCAAAGAAAAGGGTAGAACTTCTTGGGGCAGAAAACATTCAGGGTCCTGATCTCTTTCAACATCCTCACTTCACTTTTTCGGTGTGGCAGAAACCCATGACGATCCTCTTTCTGTCCTCCCCTTTGGTGGTCTTTGCTCTTTGATGGTTGTGGTTAAAGCAGAATCCTCAGAGCTACTACAGCTCTCTTCAAGAGATCTGGCCTCTGGAAATGAACCATATAATCCAGAGCCATGAAGAGAGAATTGGCTTCAGAGTCAGACAATCTCAACTTCAAATCTGCCTCGACCACTACCTACTTCTGTAACCAGAGGGGTAGTTATAGTTAGCTTTATTTTGCCAGAGTTTCTCATTTATAAAATGGGAACATTATATAGATAGATATAGATGTAGATATATCAGGAAGAATTGTTTGTAGCATTGATAAAATAATATATGTAAAGGCGCTAGCCCCTCAATACATTCAGCACATCTTAATTTCATTTCCTCCTCTCATTGAAGGTCAGAAGGTTTCGATAGCAGCCTGAGATGATGGTACTGTGGACCAGTGTGCCATCTGATGGCAGAAAACTCCACATGTCAATAGAAAGCTTTGCTCACAAGATAGAAAGTTAAGGCTGTTTTTATCTTCCTTGCTGGTAAGAAAGCTGTAGCAGTGAGGTCATTGACAGTAAGACAGACTATCAGGAATCCTTATAGTAAGTAACCTAAATGGATTTATTCACTTACCCGATTTGCTGTTATAAAAGAAACCTATCTATTATTCTTCTATGTAAAAGTAAAGATCACTGATGTTAGTGAATGTGAAATCAGTACCTATGTTTGATTCTGCCATGTGCTATCTATGAAAACGCAGACACATTCATTCATCCTTTATTCACTCATTCCTGTATTTATGTCAGCAAACACGTAGTTAATATTAATATATTTAATATATATTTAATATATATAATATAAAAAATATAAAATATATTTAATATATTTTGTTGGTACCCAAAGATTACTAAGGCCAACCCTCTACTCTTTTAAGCTATGAGTCTATAGGCTTATGGGAGAGATACATATTTTCAAATAAGAACCCAGAGGAATAGCTATTAGTGGAGGTAAATCCAGAATGAACCCTCCTCAGAGTTCCTTTCATGCCCTGTACCTCCACTATCACATCGTCCCATTCATCTATACAGCCCTATCTCTCAAGTGGTACAAGGTACATGATAGAAGGTCAATAAAATATTTCCTGAGGTAAATTTAATTGGTATGGGAATACCAATTGGTATGGGAGCAGTTGCCTACATGGGTGGAGGTGGGCTGGTAACATCCTTGGCCTCAGTTGTCTATTACGTGACATGAAGAGGTTCATGTAGATGGCCTTGAATGACTCTCTACTTTTAAGACTCTGAAAGTCAATTTGATATGATTTATATATATTATTTACCTTCAATCAGAGATCACTTTGTTATAATTATTGACACGGGGTGATAATATCTAAAATTTTGTCTAGTTTTCTTGCTGACTGACTTTGTTCTCACTGAGTGGAGCTGCGCTGGGTAGTGGGCTTCCAAGCCAGTGCTAGATGTAAATTTGTTGTGTAATATTGAGCAAGTTAGTTAAATTTTCTGGTTTTAATCTATAAAATGGGTGTAATACCTACTGCAGAGGGCCAGGTGAGATAATGTATATAAAACAGTTCCTAGCCTATGATGAGAGCCCAATGATATTAATTAGCTCCCTTTTCCAGCTCCGCCCTTCCACACATGCTGTTTGCCCTGCCTTAGACAAATAGTAGAAAATAATCATCTTTCAGATTATAATTTGCTGAGGTTGATCCAGACAGTGAAGCTGTCTCATGACCAACCTCAGGAAGCAAGTTTTTTAAACATTAATAAAGCAAAAGTGAATTTTGGATTGGGCCCAAAACTTATGGTGTACTGTAGTGAAAAAATGGGGGCCTGAGAAGCAGAAAATCTATATTGTAGATTCTACTCTTTCCCTTAAATAATAAAGAACTTTGGCAAAATTGCTTTATCTTTTTGAGTTGTTTTTTCCTCATCTATAAAATGAAGAAGCTGAAGAAAATAATCTGTAGCTTTTTCACCCTTGTCTCTGTTACACAGTGATGTAGTCAATATCTGACCTGATTCTAGCTTAATCTGTAGAGTTTGGGGCTTTTAGAGGAAGTTAGGTATGGTCAAATCTTTTCTCTTGGATATAAAATTTTGCCTGAATACTGAAAAGTTTTCTGAAGAAGTAATTGGAATACTATATCTTCTAAGGATTTATATCATAAGATTAGAGGAATCCTTTTAAATTTCTGTCATTACTACTCTTAAAAATGGAATAATAATTTACCAGAAACGCATATATTTATGAATTAATGAACTATTTTTTGTCCACACAGAAGTTATGAATTGAATTACTAAGCTATACATAATATATTTTTATTGTATATATTGCATGCTTTTTAGCATTTTCCTTACTATATTCTGAAAGCTGAGAGAAAAATTAAGTACCTTTTGCCATTTGAATGAGAAAAAGAGGTAGATATGGTTCTGAATGTATAAATGCAACTCAGTTGAAAAAGCAATAATTTGAAAATTAGGCTGTTAATAGTTTTAGAATTTGACAGTCTCATGAGATTCTTAAAATGGTTGCCAGCAGCAATCACAATGGGAAAAACGCTGAGAGCCTCCGGTCAGTATGGCGCTTGCATTTTTCTTATCGGTGGTTTCTTTATAAAAATAACCCTTGGCATCAAGAGAACACTATTTATAGTCTTTAGGGTTATATACCTGGTATCGTTTTTTAAAGTTTAATATTTTGAGAAATCTCTTCAATTTTATAATATTAAAATTCATGTAGAAATAAGGCAGAGCTATGCAAAACATGCTTATAATTTTTTTCTGATGGTTTCCGTTATGTGTAATGGCTAAAATTAGCTTTCTGACCCTAAGTTTAAGGTTATTTTAGGTTTCATTTACTTTTCTGAAAGTTATCTTCTTCCTCTGCGTGCTGCTGCTTATCTTTAAATGTCCTCGGTCTGATTTTTTTTTTTTTTTTTTTTTTTTTTTTTTTTTTTTTTTTTTCTTTGAAGTGCTCTATGTTTGCTCTTGTGGCACATAGCATATCTTAAATAATTTTTCCTTGTGGTTTGCTGTATGTAATTTTTTCTCAGCTCTGTTTTTCCTTCCTTTTCCCTCTAACCTTATCTCTCACCTCTTTGTTGTTTTCTATTCCTTATAGTCCCTACAGTCTTTCAACTTTCATCTTGCCAGACTATACTGTTTCTCTTCTCAGTCTTGTAAATCTTCCTCTTCCTATTAATGCCATGTTTCCCTTATGTCCACATTATATCTCTTCCTTGCTTTGTCTTTTCATTGACTCTTGCCTTTCTGCCCCCTCCCCCCACATCACCACTCTTGGAATTCTTTAGACTATTCTTGCCAAGTGTGTTTTAGGCACTTTCCTGGCATTTCTATCCCTTTAATAGTCTACTCCCCTCCCCCTCCCCCCAATACATCATACATCCACATACTTTTCTCTTTGTCTCCTTGGTCCTTCCCAGCAAGGACATTATCCTCTCTCTCTTCTACTAATACAACTTGCTCAGTGAATGTTTGTTGAGGAAATAGCCTATTTGACTTTTCTCCTTTTATCTGTTTTGCACCTATTCATACTGTAAGGTATGTTAGGCTTGCCCATAGTGTTTATCTTGAACAAACTTTCTTTTAATTTTCCTATTGCGTGAAATGGTTTCATCTGTTTTTTAATTGTTGTCTGAGTATATACCATGTAGGAAACAAATAATCTACACGAGATATAAAGAAAAATTAATAAACACTTATAGGTGTTAAAATCTTACCTATAGTTCCAGACCCCCTTCAATTGTTACTGCCTCTAAAATGAATTATTCTCTTCTCATTTTTTCCGTGACACTATTTCTATATATTTCATTGCATTAATAAGTATTATATACATTTATCTTGACATATGTTTGTTCCTTCCTGACTGTTACTTCCTTGAAAAGACAGGGATCCTCTTTCTCTTTTCCAAAACATTTTGCATGATGCCCTGCCAATAATAGATACTTATTAAATATTTGTTAAATTGAATTGAGAGGTAGAATGGGTATAGAAAATGAAAAATCAGAGAATGTTGATATTGAATCAGATCTCCTCATATGACATAAGGGAGAGAGAAACAATGGATGGAACCCAGGGCAAAGATTAGATCTTAAAGTACAAGACATAGGTTGGAAAACAGACGCTGACTTTTGAAGCTTTAAAATACATACTGAGCATTTGAATGTTTTGAAATAGGATTTTATTCATTTTTTTACTAAGGAGAAAGATGTATATAAAAATATTTGTTTTATGACTGAGAGAGTATAAATGTACATAAAGTGTTAATTTTGTTTTTTATTAGGAAAGCACACAGACGTTGTTATAAATAATACATAGAACGTGCTCAACAATGTTTGAATGAATCGAAACTTTTGTTTCAAGTAAATATAATTAACTTCATGCTATCTACCCATTTGCATATCGCCGCCAGCCCTAGTTTTCTGGAGGAAAATAAAAATTGTTTCATCTCATCTTCAACCCACTTTTTCCCCGTGGGGTTAACTAGCCAGTATCATACTCTGACTTGGTTCTTCTCTCCTTTTGGGGTTGTAATTGGAACAAGCGGATAAAAAGAAAAGCAGTAGGGGCAGGTCAAAGGCCGTGACAGCTTGAATTTAGAGAGCTGTGGAACAAGAGAGAGTGAAGAAGTGTCACTGGGGATGAAGAGAGTGACAGATGCTGAGGGGGTTCCCAACAAAATGGTCCCGCAGGTAGCTGCAGCTCTGGCCCAGAGAGCAGAGGCAGTCTGGGACTCCTGTAGTTTCTGTTTCTGCTCATTGCTTTCCATACCCAATCTCTACTCTGTCTCTCAAACACATTTTAAACATCAAAAGGAAAATTAATGCACATATTAATCCTTCACCTACCTTAATATGGCTTTACCAGAGAAAATACCACATATAATTCATTCTATTACCTGATATGCTAGGCAAGATGAAAGCCCTGTTTCATTCTTATTTCTGAGTGCACTGGAATTTTCTTTGCTGTAATTGACATTCCTTTAGATACTGCTCAAAAATTTTTCCCCAGATTAATCCTTCTAGCCCAAAAGGTAACTATATTTATAAACTGAAAAATTGCAGAACAAGTAATTTTTATTTCCCCACGGAAATAGGATCATGTTAACTCTGAGAGGAGTTAGGAAAATGTGCACTTCAGAAAAAAGTGTGAAAAATACATTAAGCTTTAGAATTCTTTGACCAGTTGTTGTAAACTAGATTTATTCTCCCATAGGAACACCGTCAAATTCCGTTTGTCTAAGTTTATGTATTGTTATTAAGTTTACATTTTTCCTACTGTAAACAGATTATTTTAGGGTAAAAATAAAATATTGTTGACAGCTTGAAGCCAGCTAAACCTGCTTCTTTATTAAGTGTGGTAAGGAATGCATGCAATGCTTGATTTGATTAATGTTAAAATCTTAATTTGTTCTACATCAAGGATTATAAGTGTATTTTATGTTTATATACAAATTTGTTAGCTACATCCCTTGTAAAGACTACGAACCACATCTGTTTGGTACTCTGAACTGAAAGACTTAGGGTTTTACTTTGTTCATTTTTTATTTTTGAATTGTTAGTCATAAAGTTTTAAAGTGTGTTGTTTCCTCTTTCCATAAGCCTGGCATAGAATACATATTTTTGATAGTTACAGCACTTCCAATAACAGGAAGAAAAAGGAATTAAAAATTGTGTTCGTTTAGTCTTCTGCTCTCAATCAAGTTTAGGTTGAATTTAATCATTTATTATTTTGCCTCAGAATAACAACTTCTGAAAATTTTCCACTAATATGTTAGGGTAAAATATAGCTATTTCACAAGCCAAAAAATCAGTCTTGATTTTTTTCCATTTGACAGAACTTGGGGTCATATTTCAAGATTGGTTTCAAAGCCAAGATGTTTAAAAAAAAAAAAAAAGTGTGAGTAGTTCCCATTTTAGAATATGCACTTTCTCTCTTTACTTAGTAGTCTGAAATTGCAGTGTGTGTACATGGGTATATGTATGTTTTAAGTTTAAAAATTCAGTGTATTTCTCACCAGATAAAGTTTCTT
>JAQZBX010017148.1:0-35843 GCA_029593785.1 Cabassous unicinctus | reverse complement strand
TTTAATAAGGCCCAAAATATCAATAAAGATATACTAAACAGAGATTCTGGAGTCAAAGACTGATTTGAGTATCTGCACATGTTTTTGAAATTTACTCAGGAATATTACTGAAATATGGACTTAATAAGGTTGGAATACTAGATACCTTTTCTACCTTGTTAAAAAAAAAGGAATGCAAAAAGTGAAAAAATATTCAAGTCGATTACTATTTAATACATGCTTCCCATTCATCTTCATATCCCCACAGAGGAGCCTAAACACTTAATTCTGTAAAGTGATGAAAAATAGATGGAAAAGAGAATGCCATCATGCTTAAAATGTTCTACATCAGCTATATTTGCAGGCTGTGAAAGACACTAAAGGACAGATGGGATCTTGAAGCAGCAAAAGCTAATTGGCAGCATATAGTCACCAGATAGTGTACCTCCAGAGACAATTACACTGATTACTACCATCATCAGCAGTTCTGAGTGGTTATCAGAATGGTTTGATACAGTAAGATCTTTGGAAGGTGGTTAATTGATCATGGAATTCTGCTGAGAAAATATACAACCAACCTCCCAAACTGACTTAAAGATATGAAAAATGTAACTCTGGAACTACTGAAAAGGTCCAGATGTATGAGCCATCAAAATAGAGAGAATAACAAACTCTGCCTCAACCAGTCATGTATTAGTTGATAGACCCAGATATCCATAAAGGAAAAAGGGATCCAGAACTCTTGAAGAAGGCCTTTATGGCAATGCCACAAGAATATACTGCAAGTCTTTGTTCTACCAATTACTAAAGGTAACTAAGTGCATTTATGTGGACAGAATGTATGGGGAAAGAGACGTAGTGAAATGTTTGAGAATTACTGAACACTGTCTCTGAGTCATTGTTAATCCTTGGGGACACAGAATGCTGCCACCATTCATACGTCAGATGAAAGACTGTAGAGCTTGTGTGCTAAGTAGAATGTTGGTCAAAGGCCATCTCACAGTGGACCCAACATACCCATAAGTATATCTTCTGGTTTTTTCACCAACTCCTTAATTCATGAAGAGGCTAGACCAGTTTTTACTAGAATCTGTTCAGTGGTTCCCTGCTTCAAAGGTTTTTGTAATAATACTAAGATTGTATTTGCTTATTTTGCTGAATTGGTGTTTATACCATGAATCAAAAGCAATGGTGTGTACTACCAAAGGCACTTTAGCACGAATCAAGACAGTGGTACCAAAAATACCAGGAGTCATTGTATTCTTCACTGCCACATACTCGCAGTACACACACAAAAAAACCAAAAGCTTCGCTTAAGAATGCCTTTGCAGAAGCAGTAAAAATTATTAATTTTCTTAACTCTCGAGCCCATGTGATGAAATGGGAAATATTTAAAAAGTACTTCTGCTGCATATCAATGCTAGATGGTTGTCTAGAGAGAAAGCACTTGTGTGCTTATTTTAGTTAGGAGCTGGACTAAATTCTTATTTCATGGAACAATGTTTTCCTTTGAAAGATTGACTGATACAATATCAATAGCAAACTAATCTTAGCCATCAGGCCAATGTGTCCTAGAACACGAATAAAGTGAGCCTGTCTATTCAAAAAGAAGAAGACAAAGGAAAAGAAGAGAGAAAAGAAAAGTAGAGAATAGAAAAAAGGAGAACAGAACATAAGGGAAAAGAAAAGGAAGAAAAGAAAAGAAAACATTAGAACTGAGAGTATTTATTGTCAATGATAAAATTCTAGTCTTACAGTGAAAAATTAGAATTTTAGAAAACTTGTGTCTGCCTCTGAGCTTGCCAGCTTCCCAATATTTAAAGACTTTTTAAATAAGCTTCACGGTAATATTTATGAATAAGATTTTTGATATTGCATAAGAAAATGTATCAGCATTTGAAAGAGCTGCATAACACTATTCCAAATTATCAATGCATAGTACTACAATGTTATGTAGGCATAAGAGAGATTCATTTCATGTGAAAAATAGAAAAATAGTCTTTGATGTCACAGAAGATGGAATTTATTTGTAAGATCTCAGAATTCACATTACAATTAATGTTTGAGAAAATACCACTTATCAAATTTTGTTTATAGCATCAAAAATAATATTTTTAGTTATCTGAAAATGCTGTTAATATGTTCCTAACTTTTCTAGATACACATCTGTGTAAGACTAGATTTTCTACATTTACTTTTACTGAAAATACATATACAATTGGCTGAATGCTGAATGAAATAAGAAAACCCAGTTCTCTTTTATTAATCCAGACATTAAAGAGATTTGTAAAAATGTAAAACAATACCACTCTTCTCACTATTTTTGCTTTGAAAAATACAGTTATTCTTCATAAAAATAAATATTAGCTATCTTTTAATGGTTTATTATTGCTATTTTTAATGAAATTACTAAATATTCTAAAAACTGTTTTAATATCTAATACAATAAATGTTGATAGAGTTTACTCATATAAAATAAAACTCTTTGATATCCTCAATAATTAAGAGTATAGGAGATAACCATCATTCCAGTAATGTTCAAAAAATTTGAGTTAATAAAATCTTAAAAAATTAAGAGAGTAAAGTGATCCTGAGACTAAAACGTTTCAGAACAATTGGATTAGAACTCAGCAACTGAAGTTCCTGAAATCGTCTTTCTATAAGAAATAATTCCAAATGAATTCTTCCAGTAAATCCTAACAATCTTACTTACAAAATATATCTAAAATGCATCACCCATTGATAAAGTTCCTGTGTAAGCCTGTCATCTGTCAACCATATTTTGCAAAAGTTTCATGAATAATCTCCCTGAATTTATTGCTCTTCAATCAATTAATTGTCCTAGCAGGTGAGTGCCCTGTTAAAATTGAAGTCACATCAAATTTCCACTGCTCAAAACTTCCAATTAATTTCTATAGATGGGATTTAAGGATATTATATCAAGGGAGACTGAATACAAGACTCAAATAAGTGAAATTCATTTTAAATTTGTGCTTTTCTGGAAATCTGGATTCAATGTTTTGACTTAAGTACCCAGAAATTGTGCTAATAGTCTGCTACATTAGTTAGTCAAAGACTAAACTCAATATTAAACTAGAGTTAACAAATTTGAAATGACTAGATTTCCCAGCCTTAAGGGAAATATCACTTCTAATCAGGGGAAATATATTATAACAATTCAAATGTGGCAATAGGCTCATTCCTTAGTTATTCACATGTAGAGTCTTTCCACATTTTCTATCATAGAGAAGCAGCTGGTTTTATAAAATAATTATATATATATATATATTTCTACAGGTGCAATTATGTGGATAGCTGGGAGATTGAGTTAAGTTTAGGTTTGCTGTCCTTCAGAATGCTTTATGTACCTTAAAGCAGTGCTAAATGCATTAAGTATTCTCCCCCACATCCAGGATGAATCAGTTAGGAACCAAGTGAGTATATGTAGAAGTGGTGATTCTCACTATTACACCTCATAACTAACTTAAATCTCTCTGGAAATATCTGCTAAAGTTGAATACATCCTTACTCTAAGACCCAGGAATACCATTCCTAAGTATTTCCCCAACAAAAGTGCACACCTAAGTTACCAAGAAAATGTCTGGTAGGATGTTTGTGTGAGCATTATACGTAATGGACAGGTGGACCTCCTATATAGGTTCCTGGTGTTCTTTCTAAATGAAGGCATGCTCAAGGCAAGCACTACAAAACTGAAAAAAAAAAAAACCCACTAATTTTAATAGTTTAAACATTTTTATCTAATTATTGGACTATAATGTCTGCAGAGGACATGAGCTAATTATATAAATAAATCATAAAATTTTCTTTTTGCACATTATATTTTATTGCATTTGTAGTTCAATTCATTAATTTATTAAATAGCAATGTAAAACTCACCATAATATTTCTACTTATGATTTGGTGTTTACAACCTATATATTCTTAGAAACAAAAAAAAAAAAAACGGAAGTGTCACAGATTCTTACTCAACTTTTGAAATGTGCAAATATAGTCTAGGTAGTAGTTGAAAAGATAGACCAGGGAATCTAGACTTGGCAATAGACAAACAGAAGAAAAGAAGAGACTGATGAGTTCTGTATTTATAAATTAATTTACTTGAGTGCTTAATGTAGCTAAAGAGTAGTGTTATTACAAAGCGGAATGAATTTTTTTGAAGGAAGAAGGGAAATGTTGGGTGTTGACAGGGTCCAGTGGCATATGAGTATGGAAGGTGTAGCATGAACCCTCATTGCCCTGTTGTCTTAAAGATAGTCCTTGTTATTCATTTCTACACAATGACAGCTGCTTTCTTTGATCCCTTGCAATCCTCTATCTGACAGTTTTATTTTATTCACTGATATACACTTGCCCTGAATATAAAGTAAAATAGAAATACCTCAGAATTAGTTTCCCAGAGGCTCCCTCAACCAATAACATTAGGAAGTTGGTAGGTATACATACTTGCAGTAGTCAGTCAAAGGGGTACTGATGCAAAGTAACAGAACTCTGTTGGCTTTTATAAAAAGTATTTATTTGAGATAGAAACTTACAGTCACAAGGTCCTAAAGAGTCCAACTCAAGGTACCATAAGAGGTACTTCTTCACCCAAAGTCTGTTGCCATGTATTGAAGCAAGATGGTGGGTGCTGTCTGCGAGGGTTCAGCCTTCCTCTTCTCACTTAAGGTTCCATGGGTCCAGCTTCTTCCATTCTCAGCCATAAGGGGCTGGCATAAGGCTCATCTCTCTTCCAGGGGCTCATTTCTTTCTGGGCCCAGCTGCTCTGTTCTCTTTACAAGGTCAGCTGTAAACTATCAAGCGAATGGATCAATTCTCCTGGGGCTCCAGTGTCAAAACCAAGTTCTCTCTTCTGCCTTGTCTTCTTCTGTATATCTACTTCCCCAGTGTTTTTCTGTGTGTCTACTTCCATGTAAGAGTCTGTTTTATTGCCTGCCAAGGGGGCAGGGACTCAATCCTGCACACCCTAATGACTCCTTGATTGGGTGTCCATTTATATAGCCCATGAAGGGGGTGGGGACTCAAACTGAGTTACACTCTACTGACGTGGTCAACTCAAAGCTCTAATCTTAACATAATTTAATCAAAGGCAACTTGGCTGAATCCAATACAATCAAAGGGTATCACACCCAGAGGAACAGATCAGTTTACAAACATAATCTCTCTTTTTGGAATTGATAAATAATATAAAACTGCTGTCTCTTCATCTAGAGATAACTCTGAAAAATATTTTAAATTGTCATGCAGAGTACTCCAGCAGAATTAAGCTGTAGTTACCTGCAGCAACACTGACTTGCCAAGTCGCTCTTTATTGTTCTTTTTCACTAATCCCCCTCAGTTACCCACTGCTCTACAAGTATTTCCGGAAATAAAACTTCGCACTCAAATTCTTGTCTCAGTGTCTGCTTTCTCTGGGTTCAAACCCATAGTCTCCTTGAATGAATGAAGAAGAATATTAGAAAGGAGAATGGCAAAGAATTGGGGAGGCCAACCTTATGAAATTTGATGTCATTTAAGATGATTGCTTGATCCAGGACAGAAAAGAAAATGATGAGTCAGCTAGCAAAGTCTAATATGGATGATGAGTATTTACATATAAAGCAGTAGGTGATAATGATGAAGGATATTAATATGTGGGAGCCTCAAAAGTCAGGAATTTTTTCATTTACTTTATAAAAGTATGAAAAATGGGAAGATGAATAGAATGTTACCGGTTATACTCTTACACTCAGTGTAAAAGTAAAATTATCCTGGAATTGAGACCAAGAAAATATTCTCAAAACAAGACAAGCTTTTTGATTGTTTTGTTTGCTATTAAGGGTAGAAGATCTAGGAGTTTTATTGACGAGTATAAGGATATAGGTGAGTTTATTATCCATTGAACAATCATTTCTTAGAAATCTTTTAATGACAAGGAATAGGGGTTAGAGAAAGAATGTGATATATCTGAGAGATATGGTTGAATTCTGCTGTCTACTTGTTTACCAAACATATATATCTGAGAGAGAAAGGAGCAGTTCCAGGCCAAAAAACAGGCCCTTCTTCCCAAGATCACTAAATGCCGGACCTCCGAATTATATTCAGGTAAAGTCCAAATTCCTCATGTGTAATAAAATCACATTATAGTTTTTAAAGACCTTGTAGTTTAAAGTCTCCTACCTTTCCAGGTTTTCAGTTCTTATTCATTGTTTAGCACCCTCTGCTCTAGTCCATCTATTCTTAAGCTAGGAGTATGCCTCAGTATATTTACTATATATATCTTTCTTTTCGAATTATACATCTCCCAGTAAACCCTATGTGTAATTAACAAGACATTTTTTTGGGTAAAGGCAAGCACAATATATATTTGTATTTTGCACAAGTTTCCCAAATGGTTGTGGTAATAAGCATTGTTTTATTAGTTCTTCATGATTCTTCCTCTTAATGAAGTGTGCTTCTCCCTGAAGTCTTTAACCAGTTCTTACTGGAACTTTGTGCTGAGCCAAGTTATCATCTCCTGCAGGAAATCACCTATTACCAATATCTTAGTTGTGTCCACTTTATATGCTATTATTCTTCTGGGAGTAAACCTTATAATGTTTGTTTTAGTCTTCTTTTCACCCATTTACTTAGTCTTCCCGATCAGAATGTGAGTCAGTTGAGGATAGGGACTGTGCTTTTGTTTCAATTTCCAGAGCAAAGAACTTTATTTAGTGCTTGGTAGGCAATCAATAAATATCCTTAAATAAATGAATAAATTAATTAATCATCAAGAAAGATAGGTTACTAATTCAGTACTGGCTCTTTGGAAATATATCTATGTATGGGCTCTTAGAATCTCAGTAGATAGAGGGGTTTCTGGATAGAAACAGACTCAAACAATTTATAGAATTTCATTTCAGTGATGCAAATGATAACATTTTGTAACTTCCTAGACATAGTCTAGAGTTCCCTGAAATACTGGGGTAGGCCACAAACTCTCAAATTTGTATATGTATCAATTAAATTATCTACCAATCGATCAATCAGTAGATATAGATGTGCATATAATTATTTCAACTGAAGACAAAATCAAATTAGTTTTCTCTTAAAATAAATAATTTTGCTTTTATAATGTTTCCCCCATAATTGTCAGGGTTTTAAAGGTTTAATTAGAAATACTCTTGATCATTTTTATTTATGATCAAATTTATCATCTTTGTTAATTAGGAAAGACAAAAATAATCTATAGAATTACAAGATTTATTAGCAATGTTGAATTTTAGTGGAAATCTTGGATTATCTAAATATCCCATTAGTTTCTTGAAAATGTAATACTATTCATAGTGTTAAATCTATTATGAAATATTGGAAACAAGTAAAATAAATGGTATAAGCATCAAGAATCCTTCTTTCTATAGAAAACTATTCTCCAACTCCATCTTAAAACCTATAGTCAAAGTATTTGAACTCAGTTCCAAATAATTTATGTAATTTTCAGATAGCTATAAATAAAAGTAGGCAATTTGTCATATCTAGGGTTTCCACAAAAGTCACAGATCATATTTTAAATGGTAAAAAATAATGATACTTTTCAAAGATTTGGTGGTAATGATGAGTGAGTTGGGAAATCTTTAGCAATATGAATAATAAAGAAAAACCAGTTCTATGCATCCAATATTAACAAGGCTCTGTTAAAATTAAAAAGAAAAAGAAGTTTCAAAAATTGCCCAATAATTGGAAGGCACCTTAAGAATTGAGACACCTTGGCTCCTATATAATTTATTGTTATCAAACTGCTACATGACAATAAAATATCTCAGTGGCTTACAGAAATAAATGATTATTTTTATGCAACTGAAGCTATCTGTGATTAGGGAGGAGCCTCTGCTCATCTTGGCTGGATTGGCTGGCTAATGACTTATCTCTGTTGGCTTTGGCTGGATTGGATACAGCAACTCACCTAAACTAGTTTTTCATCCTCTACAAAGTTCTCATGGGAATATCAGAGGCACAGGAACACAAAGGAAAATATGCAAGACTTCTTGGGATCTAGGCTCAGAACTGGGATACCATCATTTCTGCCACAGCATGCTAGATGAAGCAAGTCACAAGACCAGTCTAATTTTAAGAAGTGGGTATCTAGACACTGATTCTTTAGTGAGAAGAAGTTCAGAGTCACATGGACTATGCAAAACATATGGACATAAGGAGATGTAAACAACTGGAGCCATTAATGCAATCAGTCCAAAATATATATTTTTTTAAATTTCGGTAAGATTTTATTTTAACACATGCTTCTTAATTGCCTAATTTTATCACACACTTACTTAAGTAATTCAGAATGTTTTCTTATAAATAAGTAAAGACAAGACTTGTGAGATTTGAACTTAAATGCTATCAGCTGTTACTTGAAAAACAATTAATAACCATATTATGTAATAAGCAACATTTATAAAAGTTAGAACTGTTAATCACTATAGCAAACAAATGAATATGATGTTTGGTTATCTATCAGCAATTTTGTGACCTGTAGAGTATGTGCTATTGAGCTGACTGAATATTTATACATTTTTATGTCCTGATTTGAAGTTGGATACCTACTGTTTAATGATTGACTTAAATAATGTGCATATAAATTTCATGTTTTTGTCCTGAAGCAATGATGTTTATTTTCTCTTCCTTCAAAGATCATTTTCTAGAAGGAATGGATTATAAATTTCCATGTGAATGACGTCAAGGAAAACTTTACAAAGTTCAGCAAGATAAAAATAATCTTTTATAAATATCGACTGGAATTGTTTTAGGTTAAGAGAAAGTTTAGTAATCACTTTATTCATAGCCTAGCCCATTAATATTTGTAAAAAAAGAAAAAAAAGAAAAAAGAAAATGTATGAAGAGGTTTTCTGATATTTCTGAAAATGAAAATTATCATCAAAGTAGCTAAAAGAATAGTTATATATGATTCTTATAAAGTATGTATTATAAATTTTTCTTCTCTCTCTTGAAACTGTTAGTGTCACTTGATGTTTTAAGATTTTATTATGCATGAGGAATATTTTATCATGCTTATTTGAAAAGGCTTTCCATTTTTAACATTTCATGTTTTAAGATTCAAAGTTTATTCTTCCTGAATATAAGGATGATAAACTCTCTTCTAAATTTGAATACATTATAAATTAAAAACAGATGATAGAAAATACCAAATATTTGGTATTTACAATTTGTTTTATACTGGTAAGTGGATAATATTATTTTTGAAGATAATTAACACATTTTGTAAATCAATTCTCTATAATCAGAATTTTATGATTTTTAAATCAATGTTGTTGTTATAATTTTCATGGCAAACCCAAGTCCCTCATTTGTCTGGAGTCACATAGAAAAGGGGAAACTTGTTGGTCTCTCTATTTATTTCATGATGCCTATAGACTTTTTTGAAACATTACTTCAAAGTTGTAAGTAGTTTCAAAGATTTATATACAGGTAAAAACTTTTTCCATGACATGTAATTTCTTCACAGTCAGCTTCCTCCTAAATAATTCCAAATCAGGAAAATAGTTTATGTTAAAATCTATACTAAGAATAAACTTTTAAATTAATCTTCATCTTCAAATCAAAGGCATTTTACCTTATAGCAGAATCATTTGGGTTTCATTACTTTGTATGATTTCGCAATCTTTTGAACTTCCAATACTAGTTTACATAGGAGTGCTCCAAATAAATCAGGGACACCTGACTTATATACATCTATGTATGACTTTGCAATGTCTCAGGTCTTCCCAGAAAGGGACTACACATATTCTATGTACCAGAGAGTGAAATTTTCCATCCCTGTAATGTAATAAAAACTGGACTACAATAAATTTTAAAAAATCTGTATTTTCAAATGTATTCCTCCATCAACCATCTTTTGAGAGGAGTGAGGGACAATGTAGGATATGGTAAAAGCTCTTCTTCAGCATAAAGCTGTTTAAATAAGAAAACACTCTAAGCTGAAGAGGAATGAGATCAAACTGGTTTTAGAGTTTGAATGACCTAGATTCAAAAAATGGCTCTGACATTACTGTGTGGGTTTGAGAAGTTATAAAACTTAAAGAATTTTAAATTTCCTACTGTGGGAAACAGGCATAATAATATTAAATTTTGGTGAGAAATTTTGAGGATTAAATGAGTTAATTTATGCAAATTATTTGGCATACAGTAATCCATAAATACACAGTTACTTTAATTTTCTATACTCTAAACTTTACTAGGACAGGAAATATATTTACTTTTTCTAAACTGTCATGTCTTCAAATTATAGAACAATTCCTGGAATATATTATATATATAATAAATATTTGATGAATGGGTCAATAATACATCTGGCAAAAATAAAAAGGGGCAAAAAGTGGATGAGAATTTAAAGTGCCATACAGATACTAACATTTAAAATAAAGCCTATCCTATTAGGCAAACAGAAATATATTATCTCATTTATCATTCATCATTCCTTAGTCTTCATTAGTGTAATATAAATTAAAGTAATTACATTATTTTATGGGAAATACACATAGGACATGATATTTCAATGAAAAATACTGTGTAATAACTGAAAGAATTTTTAAATTGTAGTTCACAGGAATTTAATGTTTTGTACTTGGCTAATTTGAGATTTATTTTGGTTATCTTAATAAGTGATTTTAATTTTAAGAGGGCCAAGCTATATAAGAATATTTTTCCTTTGTTATCACATAACTACTTTCCATATTCCTTTAGGAAAGGCAAACAGAAGACTGAGAAACTAAGCAGGGCTTTTGACAGACTAATGGGAATATGAAGAAAATTATGGTATTCAGAGCCAGACCAGGATGGAAGGAGGGGTGATAAACCACCCATATTTTGGGTTGGACGCCTTTAAAGCAAAGTCAAGATTGGGGTGACCAAAAAACAGATAATCCTTTATAGGGAATGGAGTCCAGCTTTTAATCATTACATTCCCCAAAAATGAGTTGAGAAGAAATGTAAAAGTTGATAACACTGGTCAACTGGCAGCCAGGAATCCTCTCTGAAAGATTAAACCTGATCCAGGCATTTTATAGCATGTAATCATGGCTGAGTGGTTAAGGTGAAGGACTAGAAATCCATAAATTCCTTTTATAATTTTTACATGTAATGCCATCACTCAATAAAAAGCGATAATGTGGCACACATGAAATAAGGAAAATATGAATTAGCTCATGAGATACCAAAAAAATGATAAAAAATCATACCCACAAGGGATCCAAACACTGGAATTATCAGATCCTGAATTAAAATAAGTATCTTTAGTATGTTCAAGGGAATTAATTACAATAATTAAAATTTTGGCAAAGAAATGAAATAAATAAAAAATCCAAATGAAATTCAAGAACATATATAAGACAATAAGTGAGATAAAATAGTCAATACTGTGATTTAACAGCAGATAAGACACAGCTGAATGGAGTATTACAAACTGGAATGTTAATCAGAGGAAAAAATATCAAGAATGAACCATAGGGGGACAAAATGATGAAAAAACAAAAGGCAAGGTAAAGTTCTAGATACAATGATTAAGCCTATCAAATACATGATTTGCATTCTCAAAACAGTATAGAAAATGTGCAGATACAACCTTGAAGAGATAAAAATTGATAAATCACTTAAAACTGACAAACACATCATAATAAAACTCCTGATGTCAGAGACAAGGAAAAACATTAAAAGCAGAGTACAAAGCAGATTACTTTAAAAGGCGCCAAAATTGAACGGACTATTGCATGCTCAATATAAACAATGGAAACTTAAGACAATGTAATGATGGGTTCAGTGATGGGTTACCTCAAATTATATGCAAAAAAAAAATGTGTGAAATGAATGAAATATCTAAATTTACTAGCTAAAACTGTCAAACATCTAGGGGAAAAATAAAGAGAAAACCTTTGTGACTTTTGATTAGGCAACAATTTATTAAACAGGGCTCAAAAAAAGAAGCATGAAAGAAAAAATGACCAGTCTACTTCAAAATTTAAAAATTTGCTTTTCCAAAAAACACTATTAAGAATATGAAAAGTCAATTCTGGAAGAAAATATTTTCAAAAACCCATATATCCACTTGTATAAGAATATAGAAAGAAGAAAATACAATTCAATAATGACAAACAACCCCCAAATAAATGGAAAAAAATTTTAAGACCCACTCCACCAGTGAAGATGTGTATGTAGCAAATAAACACCTGCAAGTGTGCTCAACAGCAGTGGTCCTTATGGAAATGCATATTAAAATACACTGAGATATCACTACCCATCACTAGAATGGCTAAAATTAAGTGGGACCAAACCAAGTGCTGAAGAGACTATGAACTTCTAGGATCCTCGTATATTGATGGTTTGAAAGCAAAATTTTAAAGCTAGTTTAGACAATAATGTCAGTATCTTATAAACTTAAGCATGTACTCACCATACAACCCAGAAACTATATATTTACTCAAGAGAAATGAAAACAGTGTGTGTTAACACATGGCCACTTGCCCTTCAACTCTTTCAATGCCCTTCATTCACTTTCCTATTATGGTATGTGTGATATGATTCATAAAACATCCCCAGCTTCTGCAGTGTTGTAAATTATAACAGTATAATGCCTATTATGCACCATTTGTTTATAGAGAATGCAGCTTAAAAACACAGTTAAGAGTTAATTTTATTTTTTATATCTACTGAATAGATGTTTAAAATAATATGCATTCCCCAAGTAATTAGAATTGTGAAACCATTGCCACCTGCTACCAATTCTAGAGACTAAAACTATTACTTTGTATTGCATTATTGTCAGAACTCTTGCATTGTCAAGTGTTGGAAGTAAGATATTACAGCTGTATCAGTTTTTCTATGAAGAGTTTGAAGCAGCAAATTAGACAGATTTTTAACTTTTAAAACATCTAAAAAACATTCAGTTATATTTTTCTAATATTTAAAATATTTCTAATTCACTGTAGAAAAAAATGAAATATATAGTAGTTTATAAGAAACCGAAAAGATGGATAATTCATTATCCATTAGCCAGAAAAAGAACAAAGTATTAATGTTTTTGGTTAATTCTGTCAGGATTTTTTCCATCTCTATGAACACATGCAAATACACAACGGAATATAATTAAATGTCTTCAGTTTTGCAATTTTTAAACTTATAAACAATTTTTGAAAATCTAGTAGCAGATGGTGGGATAAAGCAGATTACAGACTTTCCTCTCCTAATAATTGTTGAGATGCATAAAAAAAAAAAAAGTTATAAAGTAGCCAAATCAACAGGAACTAAACTGCATGCTGTGAAATTTGAAAGAAAATCAAAAGCAGCTAAGAAAGAAAAATAATTTTCTGGCATAGATTGACAATACTCTTTACCCTGGCACTAACCAGAAAATGCAGTGGAGAGTGGAAAAGGAAAATGAGTAGAGAAAACACTCAGAAATTCCTCACCCCTTGGGGTGAGGCTAGAATTGCAGTCAAGGAGGGGACATCACGGAAAATTTGCATCTTTTGTTCTAGGTCCTAGTGGGCACTGTTAGTGGAAATATCTACTGAAAAGTAAAAGGTTAAACAAGAAAGGTGAACTAACAGGTGAGTAGCCCTGGGACTGAAGCATGGGATCCAGGCATCACAGATTAACACATTCATTTATTTTTTCAAAAAGTCTTTACTGAGTACTTTCTAGATAATAGCAACAATTTCAGATATTTTGTGTTCATAGCGTGGGTCCTTCCCAACCCTTACACACTTAAAATTCTAGTGGATGAAAGAGTCACTGAATAAGAATATGAGATTATTTCACATCATGATAAATGATTGAACGAGTTCATGAAGCATAATGTGATGGAGAGGGAGCTGAGAGGTCAGAAATCTTTCCTTAGGGTGGCAAGCCCTCAAAGAGCAGATCATGTTTGAACTGTAACTTGAAAGCTGTGAAAGAACCAGCAAGAACAGGAGGCAGAGTGATCCTGACAGAGTGCATAGAACAAAGGCTTGAAGGGAAACAGGTTCAGCATGTTCCTTCACCAGATTGGAAGTAAGCAAGAGTGAAACAGCAGAATAAGCCTGGAGATACCAAACAGGCGAGATCATCCACACGACAGAAGGAGGTGGAGTTTTCCTCAAAGTGGAATTGGAAGACATAGGAAGATTTAAAATTAGAGAGAGATATGATGCACTATGGATTTTTAAGAGTCCTCTTTGGAGGTTGTGTGGAAAATGGGTTTCAGAGGGAAAAAAACAAACAAACAAACAAAAACGAGAAAAAGAAACAGGTATGAAAGCAACCAGAGAAGTTGGCAGCCTATTCCAGGAGTCCACGTGAAGAGGATGGTTGTAAAAGTAGTAGTACGGGCTGTGGAAGTACTTCTTTCATAAGATGATGCTACAGAAGCAAGGGTGCTGAAGGCTTCCTCTCTCATTCTGCAACGACAGAGGGAGCGCGTGAAGCCAAAAAAGAGCTAAGAACATTTTCTTCCATAAGAGCAGATTTTAGGCACATAATGGAGCAGCATTCTTGACGAGGGTGGCAGAGGCAGTGTCTCAGCAACTTGTACCCAAGCCATCCCAGCCATGGGTTTCTTGCTTCAGACTTCTTCGCTTTCTGGAGAGCCCTCTGAACTTGTGTATTCTTCAGCAGTAGCATACAGCATTCTTTAAAATGTGCAAGTCCTCTGATTTGCATATATACATCACCTTTATTTGCTACTCAAGTTATTTTCAATGCTTTTTTGCCCAGCCAAATACTTAACTGATAGGCAGAAAGTAAGGATACTTGGTGCTCTTAAAGTAGAAAATACAGTGATAAACACCAAAAATAAAGAAGAAGAAGAAGAAGAAGAAAGAAATACATAAGGAAGAGTAAGAACCTAAGATCATCTGAAAACCTAAAAGAATTATAAAAATGGAGAAAAGCCCTTGGATCCAAAATCCTTTTCTTAAGCCATACCAGTGAAAACATTGGGAATTGACATATTAATAAGTGAGCAAATAGATAACTAAATAAATGTAAGAGATTTGGCATTTAGAAACAGACCCAAAATGCATATGGGAACTTGATAGCATTTTGTTATAAATTAGCAGGGAAAAGTAGCCTATTCTATAAGCAGAATGAAAAATTCTTTCCACATGAATTTAAATGAAATAAAAGTATAATTTGCATTACTCTATACATAGGTATGAATTTGAAGTGAATTAAAACTAAAAATATTAAAGTAAGATAAAATTCTAATATTTTATTACTTATAATTAAAATCTGTTCAATAAAATGATAGCATAAACATGTTAAATGATAAACAGCAGATGCTTTGTAGATATTTGCAATGTAAATATCTTTTAAAAAGATGATAATCTGGAATATAAGATAAAGAATCTGTCCAGTAATTAATAGATATTATAAAATATAATTAATGAAAATTAAAAATAGGATAAATATACCAGTAGATATTTTAAGGAGACACAAATGTATCCAGAGATGCTTTAAATAACTACTATTTAGAAAAATGCAAATTAGAGCAATAATGAGATAACATCAAAATGTGAAAAAATACCAATTTTTGTCATGTTGTAGTTATACTCTAAGTCTCACACTCTGCTAGTAGGAATATAAATTATTACAACCATGTAGAAGACCAATTTTGCAGTATCTAGAAACTCAAAAATATATTTACGGTGATGATATGAAATATATAGAAATGTAACCCAAGAGGAACAGCTCGTTTAAAAGTACATAAAATGTTTACTGCCACTCATAAAAGATCTTTATGGTGATATTGTTTGCAATAGTGAAAAACTGAGAACCTAAATGTATACCCATAAGAGAATGGATAAATTAAAATAATAATAATAACAACAGTAGCAGCAAATATAGCATCTAATACATACTGAGCAATTGCACTTCCAAGCCTTTTATTTGTGTTAATTTATTCAAACTTCAAAACAATCTTAAGAGCAAGTCTACCATTTTTAATCCCATTTCAAAGATAAGAAACAGAAGCAGATTTTAATTCTGTAAATTGCTTTAGGTCATAAAGCAAGTCACAAGCAGTGTCACAGTTGAAAATCACTCAGTCTGCTCTAGAAACCACTATTGTAACCACTATAATGTAGTATAGTCAAAGTTTCATACATATCATATGCAATAACATTCAGTAGTCAAAAATTACTGGCTTTTAATAGTCACCCCACCATTACATTCTTCTAACACAGTACCAGAGATACAACTGACAAGTACACCAGATTGTCTCACTTGTCCACGGACACCTTATGTCTTTTCATCAGGATAAAGCTAAAGTCCTTATAATAATGAGTGGGACAGTGACCACTTACTTAAAATAAAAGTTCTGAAGACACAAAATTGCACTAGAAACAGCAATAATTTATTTCTTTCTCTTGAGAAAGGGCACACGCCCAGGTTAACGGAAAGCAGGGGGGAGCAGGGGAGAGCGCACCGGCTCAGTGCGAGAACAAAGAATATATGTTGACCCTGAGGCAATGTTCCAGTTCCCTCCCTCCCTGCCTCACCCATTTCCCCATTGGCCTGGTACGAGGGTCTTACAATCTTAACCACAAAAAATAGTCCAATCATGGAGCAACACCCTTACTGAGGGTTTCAGGGAGATGAGCTGCAGGTGAGGAGTATAGGAATCTGGGGTTTAACTTGCTGTGATTAGGATTCCAGCAAGAATGTGGGAGATTTAGATAGGACCCAGACAGGAATGTGGGAGGGTGAGGCAGATGGGGAGCAGGGAATTTAGTTTGGGAACAGACCACCTTTGTTCTATTTCTCTCCATAACCTGCAATATCCTAGAGACTGACTCTAGGTTTCCTCTCTGATCCTTATCTCCCATTACTTTCCCCACTGCCCGTCCCAAAATGAACACACTAGCCTCATTAATGCTGTTCAACCAGAAGATCACACTCCTGCCTCAGGGCTATTTTACTTGCAGTTCCCACTGACTGGGGCATTCTTTTCCCGAGATATTCACAAGGATCACGCCCTCAGCTTGTTCAAGCACTGTGGTGAATGTCTCTGTTTCACCAAATCTTTCCCCACTGACACTATTTAATTTATCATCCTATCCTCTTTACTGATCTGCATTTCTCCCTTGTACTTATCACTCTATAATATACTATTTCCATTATTTTTGGATTCTGTCAACTTTCACTTCAAAGTAAGTTTCATGAAATCTAAGATTTCTGTCTATTTTGCTCACTGCTGTTTTCCCAGCATCGAGGACATTCTGATGTATTACTTAATTCATACTTAATGCATAGATATCACAGCATTTATGAAAATTTAATAACAAATTAAATCACTCTTTTGTAATGTCTTTGGATTAATATGATAATTAATTTTAATTGATAATTAATATTAATAAAATGTAAGTATAAAAAATTCTGCTGGAAGGCTACCTATCAAAACCATGCTCATTGGGTTTTGCTTTTATTTTACTCTTTGAGGTGTAAAGTGAGAGAAAAGGATCTAGGATGGTGTAGCAAACCCTTCAGTGATTCTGCCAAGGGGTTGTTCTTAACTAGAATAAATGGTAGGATAGTATAAAAAGAGGTACAAACACCATATTTTCATTGGAAAAGTATAGAAGTGTGTTTCACAAAGCTCAGAGAAGTAAGCATATTAGAATGATTACATAAGACTAAAGATCCCACCACCTGACCATGCTCTCTGGAGGCCCTCCCTTCGCTAAAGTAATAAGGAGTGAAATAATGAGGGGGACACCAGCATTGGAGAGAAACTCATTGGTGACTGCCCTCTATAAGCCAGGTCCAAGAGTAAGAGTTATTCAGTGGGACTGAATTCTCTGGTTTCAAGGGGATGGTAGAAATTCAGATTATTAGAAGCCAAATAGAGGCACTTAACTGTCTGAGGTAAAATGAGAGACATTGCCACAGACGGCAGCACGCCTGGAATATCAACTGGGGATCAGTGACCCACATGCATTTGTGCTGATGACTAATGGGCAATGGTGTCCCTAACATGAGATAACCATGCATACAGAGATGGTTGTGCTTCGCTTATAACTAAAAGAGCTAAGGAGCAGAAGTTCATGCTAGCTACTACAAAGAAAAAATCCTCCTAATGTCTCACTCAGTTCCCAGATCAGAGCTGATTCTCAGACCTAGAACTAATGAGAGTACAGGCTTTCCTTGAAGAAGTAACTCATGACGACACAGCAAATATACACAGTGGCTAATTTCCACACCATCTCCAAAAGAATCTAAGGTCTTTTAATAGAGCAACGCTACACTGTGGAAGGGAATTATTTAGAGATTTTGAAGGCAATTGGATACTGATGCCATCATGGCTCCCCTGTTAAAGTGGGGGCACATAAGTTTATGCTATATGTGGAATTTTGGCCCAAACTTGTATCACAGAAGGTTCAGTGTATCTACTGACCTACCCTGTGGTCATTTTCTTTATGCTGGGTTCCAAAATTCAGATGAGTATACTTAGCTGGTAGCAGGTATGTCATATTCATTCCATGGTCTGTGAAGTAAAATCCAGCATTGTAGAGAAAACCAAGTGAAATTGCCTTCCCAATCAGTACAGCATCCTGAATGGAATGGCATTGATTAATCTACTCTCAAAAGCTTAAAGGAGCAGGAGTGGTGGCCCACAGCCAGTCCTTATTTAAGTAATCAGATGGCCTCTGCAAAAAATCAGATGGATCATGGTAAATTTCAGGGGACTGCTGTAAATTTACCTAAACTGTGTTTTCATTCACAGGTTTTGTATTGCATTTAGTACCTTCTAGAACATACCAATAAAACTCCAGCATTGATACAGTCTCTCCTTTGCTCTAGAGCTATGTTAAGTATCTTATATTGTGTCACAAAATGGAACAAAGGGATTTTTATTGTTTTACTATTCTAAGAACAACATGATATTCCATATTATTAATGGCATCATATCAAGCAGCCCTAGTAAGCCAGAAAAACACTAATATTCTGGTCTACCTGGACAAATGTGTGCCAAAGGATAAGATATTGTCTTGGTTTCTTGGTTGCTATGACAAATACCACACAATGGGTTAGCTTAACAACAGGAATTTATTGTCTTATGGTTTTAGCTGCTGGAAGTTTCACTTCCTCCCAGGCTCAGTAGCATTCTGGCTTACTGACAGTCCTTGCATTCACCTTTCTTTTCTGGGTTCCATTGATTTCTTGCTTTCTGCTCCTCCTGATGGCTTTTTTACTGTATCCAATTTCCTTTGCTTATAAGGACTTCAGCCATGTTGGATTAAGGCCCACCCCCATTCACTCCTTAATGAATAATCTTCAATAGTTCTATTTACAGATGAGTTCACACGCCCACAGGACCAGAGGTTAGGACCTGAGCATGCCTTTGTGGCATGTTCCTCAAAAGATAGTAAACTTTACTTAAATCAGAAAACTGGCACATCAGTAATGGTCCAATGATTTGGGTCATGTTTGAAAAGTCCCTCCATAATAAAGACTTTTTAAAAAAAACTGGAATCTGCTAACACTAAGAAAAGGCACAGCTTTTCCAGTTTTAAATGAGGCCAGAGCAAGAGTTCTGTAGCAGGATCACACTGTGGTACACGCTGCCCTTCTTCCTTAGGCCTTATGACACAGCAGACCTGAAAATTCTACCTGGATCTTAGTGGATAAAGATATTGTGTGCACACTCTGGAAAGCCAAAATAGGACAATCACATCACAGAGTTCTAGAATTCTTCAGTAACACCATTTGTCTTCAGCAGAAAACTATCCAGCCTTTGAAAATCAGCTCCTTTAAGAGGATAAAAAGAAGAACTACAGACAGGGAGATAATGTTTAGAAATCATATATCCTACAAAGGACATGTATGTAGAATATATAAAAACTCAACAGCAAAAAAGAAAAAAATCAATTAGAAAATGGGTAAAGGATAGAAATTTCACTGTAGAGAACAGAGAGATGGCAAATAAACCCATGAAAAGATGTTCAGCTTCATTAGCCAATAGGGAAATGCAAATTAAATTGCAATTAGATATGACTACAAACATATGGGAATGGGTAAATTAGAAAATACAGACCACGCCAAATGCTGGTGAGGACACAGAGAAACTAGATCAATCCCATTTGTTGGTGGTAAAGAAAAATAATAGAGCTACTCTGAAAAAGGAAAAGTGATTTCTTATGAAACTAAAGTTCTGCTCACCTTACAATCCAGCAAACGCACTCTTGATCATTTGTCCCAGACAAGTGGATATTTATGTTCCCATAAAAAGCTGTACATAAATGTTCATAGTAGCTTCATTCTTAATAGCTCAAAACTATAAACAATCTAAATGTCTTTCACAGATGTCTGGTTAACCACAGTGGTAGACCCATACCATGGAATGTTATTCATCAATAAAAAGTAGCATCCTAATGATGTGCTTAATAACTTGGATGAATCTCCATTGATTTATGCTAAATGAGAAAAGCCAGTCCCCAAGGGCTACATATTAATATGATTCCATTTATATAACATTCTTAAAATAGCAAAATGATAGAATTGGAGAACAGATTAGTGGTTGCAGTGGACTGAGTGTTCAGAGGGGAAATGTGTGTGGTGAAAAAAAAAATTGGGTAAAACAGGGGATCCTTGTGGTAATGGGAACTGTTCTCTATCTTAACTGTGGTGGTGGATACACAAAACACATGTGATAAAATGGCATAAAACTAAATAGACACACAAGCACATAAGCCACAAGTACAAATGGGAAAATATGATTAAGATTGGCTGATTGAATCAATGTCCATATCTCAGTTGTAATATTGTACGGTAGATCTGCAGGATGTTGTCATTGAGGGAAACTGGGGGAAAAGTACAGGGAATCTCTCTGTATTATTTCTTAGAACTACATATGAATCTAAAATTATCCCCAAATAAAACAACTAATTAGGGGGGAAAAAGCCACTCCTGGTGTACTACAAGCCCAGGGTAGGATCTAAGGACATGACCATGCGACACCAAGTAACTTTGGCCCAGAATTGTTCATCATGAGTTGGACTTAATAAATATGGCAGTTGTCATATTTGTGGGGGTAATTAACCCTGACTATCATGAAGATGTTTGGTGACTAACACATAATGGGAGAGTATGTCTGAAACTGAGGGCATCAGCTGCGTTGCCTGTTTGTGCTTCCACGCAGGGTAAAACAGAATATTGCAGCAACTATAGCCTGAGAGAACTAAGATAACTAGGGACTCAGAACTCTGGTGAATAAAGATCTGGGTAACCTGACCTGGCAAGCATTCTAGAACAAGAGAACTGCTGCTTCTATTTTTAAATAGACAACATGGCTAGCCAACCACTTGAAGAAACCAAGACAGGATAGAGGGTACTTAGGTTGGAAATAAGTAAGTCTGTATAGAGCAAGGTGTAAACTGTTCCTGACTTAGCATGCAAACAATTCCCATACATGCTGACTGCTTTTTGCATCCTTCTGCTTAGTTAATTTTCTAGTCAAGAGGAGTTGCTTTACCAAAGAACTCCCAGGAAGTACAAGAAAGTTAATGCCTCCCAAATATTAAGTGACAAGAGTGTGTGGATAAATATCAAAGGCTTCCCATCTCTAAGAGGGACAATGTGTTCATGAGGTTACAACTTGGGGTAACTTAGGTGGGGGGCATTGGTCCTGTGGGGATGCTTTGAGAGATGCATGGAACCTTCCTCAGAATTGTCCCTCTTAGAGATGGAGAACATTTGCTCCAAAAGAAAAACATCTGGATTTGTCCTGGTAAATTTATTGAACCACAAGTTTCAATAAGAAGTCTTCCGACATCTCGTAGAAACAGCATGTCACTTCGTGGGAGAAAGATGTTGCTGCCTTTAGACTTCCTTATAGAAGCTGTTACTCTAAAAGAAGGAAACCAAGGAAGACTCAGGAATACAATATTGGTCAGGTAGTCCTTCAACTATCAAAAGGCTAAAGGCAGATGCTCTCATATATAGGAATAAGAAGAATGTTAGGCTCTTTGTGTCATATTTGCAACTTAATTTTACTGCAATGAAATATTGCTGCTTGATCCCTCAACATATCCATATGATATTCCTGAGAACTTCTGTTGGAATTTCTAAAGTTTAAAACTATTTTGAATAGCTTTATCTTATTTTCATTATTAACATTAAAATGTTGATCACATCCTGAACATTTTTTTAATTATCACATTTTTCAATCCTTTGACTACCCTCTCCCTTAACACTTATTTCCCATTTGTTGATGTTATCTCAGAATTTCATACTAATTAGTTAAAATTTTCATCATGTATCATATCTTTCAAAAATTGTTATAGCATTTCAGTACTATTTTATAGTAATATTTATGCAATTTTTGAATTAATTTCACTTTATAGAGTTTAATGGAGTCGCCTTATGGGAGTATGCTATCAATTCTTCTTTCTTATAAAATATATTGATGGCATCTTCCCTGACTATCTTCTGATGTCTTTCCACACAAGACAATATTTAACACATTGCTATGGCACTGCTTGCTCACTTAAATTTTATCATCTCCCTTTTTCCTTCTCAAATATTGATCTTATTACTTCACCTATCAATTTCATATGTTCCATTTTTTTACTTAATTTTTTTTAAATGAAGTAAATGTTAACTAATAGTTTGTTCTAATTTTTGATACAATTATTTTTAAATATTTGTTACTAATTTGTTCATTGCTTTACTCATTTTTTTATAAGTCAGAAAAAAATCATGAAAGTATTTATTTTTCAGAGAAGTTGTTCTAGGTCTTATATTTAACATAAAAATAATGCCTGGACCCCCATCATATTCTCTAGACATTATCTCATTGTTTTTATATTTTCTTGTAATTTCTTATAATGGAGAACGACCATCCCAAGGAACTGAGAGAGTCTACAACTGCAAGCAAGAGAGTCCCATCCATCTACCCCATGGGATCAAAGCCTCCTCTCAATTAGAGGGGGAGTGGACAACACCATCCCAGAATCCTCAAGATTGGAAATTGAACTATGGACTAAAGTAGACTTACTGGTATTCTACTATAGACTTATTGTGATTCTAGCAATGGAAGAAACTATATCATTCATGTGGAGACAGTGGCCACTAGAGGTTCTGAGGGTAGGGAAAGGGAAATACAGGTGAAATATGGGGACAATTTGGGGACTTGGGAATTTTCATGAATGACATTACAATGAAAGATATGGGCCATTACATATCCTGCCATAACCAACAAAATTGTGCAGGAGAGAGTGTAAACTACAATGTAAACTATAATCCATGCTTAGTGGCAATGTTTTAAAATGTTTTCATCAATTGTAATGAATGTACCACACTAATGAGAGATGTTGTTAATGTGGGAAATTGTGGGAGGTGTAGGAAGTGGGGCATATGAGAATCTTCTATATTTTTATGTAACATTTATGTAATCTAAATACCTTTCTAAAAAATAAAAAGAAATAATATATTGAAAAAGAAAGAAAGAAAGAAAGTGTATCAGTCTGGGTTCTCCAGAGAAAGAGAACCAACAGAAAGTATGGAAACATAAATTAAGAGATTTATTTTAAGGAATTGGCTCACATGATTGTGGAGGATGACAGTCTGAATTCTGTAGGGCAGAAAGCAGGCTGTCAGCTCACAAAAGAGTTGATGTAGTCTTGAGGTAGGTTTTTGCTCTTAAGACCTTCGACTGATTGGATGAGTCCCACACACATTATAGAGTCTAATCTCTTTTACTTAATGTTAATAGATTTTAGATGTTAATCACATCTACAAAATACCTTCAGAGTAACATCTAGATTTGTGCTTGATCATACAACTGGACATCATAGCCTAGCCAAGTTGACACATAAAATTAACCACCAGAGAGCTTGCTCTCACAAATTTACTCAGTAAATTCAGTGAGGGTGGATATTCAGTTGATATGTGGTCTCTTTTATAAGGCATAATAACTAAGCTCTCTCTATTTACACTGTTTTCAAATTTTTCATGGTAGGCATTTTTAATTAAAATATTTTAAAGCAGATTGTTTTTCTTGAAAATAACAAAATCTCAGGTTTAAAAGCACAAAAATCTAAACTAAAAAGCAAATGTTCTGTTCCCCATCTCATTTTCCAGAAGTAACCAGCATGAACACTTAATGGATATGTTTCTAGAACTATTCTATATGTATATACATTTTTCTATATATACATCTACATAGAGTGACTTTCAAAAATCTAGTGGGTAGAAGATTGTATCTCAATATTTTAAGTTTTCTTTATCAAGTGATTTACACATTGTTTATGTGTATTGAGCATGTTTAATTTTTTCTTGAACTCTATTTGTTCAAATTCTTGAACCATTTTAATTTTGTTTTTCTGTATTGCTAATTTCAATAAACTACTTGTATGTGAAATAAAATCAGCCCTATATCTGCTGTAAGTGTGGCAAATAAATTTTCTCAAAGTGTGAACAATTTGTATTCATTTGATGTACCTGTTTTCCTCGTGTAATTATTGCTCTTTCCATCTCCCTATGAGAAGCTCCACAATGTAGCCACCTTGCTGCTGCTATTACTTAAACCTTGGACTTTATAAGCCACTTTCCAGTTTTGTGAATTCCCAGTAAAAGAGATATCTTAAGAGGTGGATCCTTAGTGTGTTCCATGACTTGCCAAATCTTGAACATTTACTTCTCCAATGTTGGGAAGTCTCTTCAAGATTGGCCTTCTTCCCTAACAGAGTGCCACATGCTTTTTTAAGGAGGAAACAGAATTGTGAGAGGATCTTTTTTCACTTCAGCATCATTGGGTCATTATTATATTAATAAAAACATCTCTAATACATGAGCACTGTACTGATATATTTCCATTGCTTTTAAAAGCCTATAGTCATTTCAAAAGATATCTGGCAGCCATTGAAAAAAAGGAGTAGATTTAGACTTTACAACTAAGTTTTTATATTATCAAAATATCTCTAATATCTTTTGAACAGTACATATGGCTCATTGATTAGAAGCCTGGCATTTTAACAACCTTATTGAAATATAATCCATATACCACAAAACTCACCCGTTTTAGGTGTATCATTCAATGAATTTTTTAGTGTATTTACAGAATAAATCTTCAAAATCTAATGATTTCTATCACCTCATAAAGAAACCCAAGCCTATTTGCAATAACTCTCCATTTCCACTTCTAGGCAGCCTTTAATCTAATTTCGGTCTTTAGATTTTCCTTTTCTTAACATTTTATATAAATTGAATCATGCAATATGTGCAATATGTATCTGGCTTCTTTCACTTATCATGTTTTTGAGGTTTATACTGACTTTTTTTTTTCTGAAGCAAACAAGCAAAATAAACTATACTGAAATCCAGAGAGCATACTATTTGAAAGGCACAGTGCAGGAAATTTGATAAAATTAAGGAAAAACATATTTTAAGTTTTCTCTTTGTTAATGGTATTTTTAAAATGCCATGGTGATCACACCAATATGAAGAATGTGCTGCTCTTACGTACCCTCTTAACAGTCTATCACACTCAAGAAATTATATCTTTTCATTTTTTGGAATACTTCCACAGTCTAGAATCCATTAAGTACATTTATCAACAACTGAAAGGTATTTCAAAAATGAAACATGTTAAATATTTTAGATTCAAAGAACCTGAGTATTAACTGTACCAAAGAACATCCAAGTCCTATAATTTACAAATGAAGCAAAGGAACATTTACTTTATTTACACCAAGTGTGTGATACTGATGCTTGAAAGAGTGCTAAAAACCATCAAAAATAACTTCAAAATGCAGCATTATCCTAGATCCTTTTTGGTGTCTTTATAGAAGAATATAATTTTGTGTAATTTTTCCTAACAGATTTAACAAGAATATCAAGTTACAAAATATGTAATGCAATGAAACATGAAAGATTTCTGTGCTGAATTCTTGTACTCCCTTAAGAACGTCTTCCATATTAATGTTAACACATTAGCTCCAAAAGTACCTTTGTTCTAGATCTTATTTTCCCTAATACATATAAACTGAATTACCTTAAGACCTGGATTCATGGTCTCTTCCCTTCCCATTACTTGGGTGGTGAACCCTGGCAGGAGGAATAGAGCAGTTGGGAGATATCCCTCTTGTCAGATTCCTGCACTTGAGCTTCCCCAGTGTTGCTGAGCCACTGCCCTTGAAGGACCCTGTAATTTGGGCATGGGGAAGATCCATATGACTATGATGGACTAAAGGCTTGTTACCTACTGTAGAATCTTGAAGCTATATGTACCCCAGAAAAACATGTTCTTAAATCTAATCCATTCCTCTGGGTGTGAACCCATTGTAAGTAGGGCTTTTTGGTGAGTTTACTTCAATTAAGACATGCCCCAGGATGGATCTTAATCCTCTTACTGGATTCCTTTATAAACAGGATGAATAAGCAAAGCGATAGAGAAAGCCATGGAAGCAAAAAGCTGAAAGCAAAGAAACACAGAAGAGAAGGGAGAGGCAAGCAGATACGATCATGTGCCTTGCCATGTGGCAGAGGAGCCAAGGACTGCTGCACCAAGTATTTGGGAAGAAAGCATCACCTTGTTGATGCCTTGATTTGGGCATTTTCCTGGGCTCTAACCATAATCAAATACATTCCCATGGTTTAAGCCAAGCCTTTTCATGGTATTTGCTGGAGCAGCCTATGAAACTAATACACCTACTCTCATTTTTCCTGCCTCAGCCTTAAAATAGAAAAATATGAGGAATCTAAGAATAAGAGTCAGGAAGAAGAACAAAGTCAGAAACAAGCACAAATTAAGTAAACATTCAATGACAAATTCAAATGGCATATATGAATTTTACTCCATGGACATTTTTGTGCTTAAGTATCAAATTGGTTTGTTTCTTATGTAGAGGTAAATTATAGTAGGCTTGCCTTAAATCAGTATATGAAATCTAGTCATTGAGTTTTTCCTATATTTCAATTCAAGCAAAGGATTATTTAAAAGCATAAAGTTAGCAACATTATAGCTATTAGTTACCAACCAAATATTTCTGAAGGTAAGGATCATCTCTGTAAAACATTTATCATGGGTAAATGCCATGATAAAAATGCATTAAATAATAAATGCACTGCACTAGTGTTGTTTAAAAGAAATCTAATTTTTATCTCACCTTGAAAACTATGGAAATTAGGCTTACAATTTGCCAAATATATTTAAGTATTTACTGGGCTACCCTGGGTAAAAAAGGAGTTACCACTACTCTAATAAGGCTTCAGTCTTCATTTCACTGAAACTGCTATTACTTAGGTGACCAGTGACTAAAGTAAACATATTTCCCAGTTTTCATGGAGCAGTCCTGGTTTTCACCTGTTGCTCTAGCTGATTGTTAATAATACCTCTTTCTACTCTCTAAAGTTTCCCAGTTGAATATCGATTTATATATGTAACTAGACCAATGAATGTCCTGTTGCCATATAGAATTCATTTTACATCATATATCAGCAGCACCCAGCACAGATGATCACCTTCATGTACTTTCAAAATTGGCTCTTCATTGTTGCTATGAAATCACATTCTCGTGCTGTGTCAGTGACTGTAACGCTTACCAATTTTTCCATTTGCTCTAGTACATTTGCCATAAAATGTGAGTGGAAATAATGAGTCACTTCCTCTTCAGACAGTGAAAAGCCCATATATGACTCCAGTCTTTTTCTTAATGGAAAGCTGCATCTTCCAGAAAGAATTTTTCAGCACCCATTAACCTAAATCTTTGTGTGAACTTTATGGAGTATAGTTTCTTGCTGACTCATGTGGAACTAGAAACATGAGTGAGGAAAAAGTTTTGCTATGTTGCACACTGATATATTGGGATTGTTAGTCCAGGCTACCCTGGCTAATTCACCTATTTTACTGTCTTTTAATTCTCAATTTTTATCCTGGTCCTACTTGCTTTACCCAACTTTAAATATTATAAGGTGCCAGTGTTCGGTCCTATACCATCTTTTCTGTCCCATCTATAATCACTTATTAAGATATTTCCTCCAATTTCATAACATAAAAATTTTACATATTGAAGAGTCCTGTATTTAAAATTCCAAACCTGAAAATTAGCCTGAAATTAGGCACATCAAATATACTGTGTTCAAAATAAAACTCTTCTTTTCACCATAAAAGTAATTGTTCCTTCTTCATTTTTCCCCATCATGGTAGTCCTAGATCATTGTTACTTCTTTCTTTTTCACATCCAACCCATCTGTAAGTTCTATTGCTTTTGGTTATCTAATATTGCCCAAGTTCCTTTCAATCTTTCTATGTCCAATTATTGGACATCCTTTGCACATTGTGTTACATTCTTTGAGCCCTCTATTTTATTCCAGCCATTGCTGTAGCAAATGGCTGCACAATAGGGCAACCATCCAGTGTCTGTCATCTCTGGCTTTCTTTTCTGAGTTTTCTCTGGAACCACCTCTTCAGCAGCTAGGAGGAAACCACTCAGCCAATCTAATATTTGGAAAATCCTAGAAGAGCAAGAGAATTAACATCTCCTGGGATAACCCTTGACCAATGGACTGTGGAAGTTAGTGTATAAATACTCTCTTTATCCCTCAGGAGATATTCAGAGGTGAATTCTGCCTGGCAACTCCAGAGTTCCCATTTTTCCACAGGGGTTACCATCTCAGAAATATGCCCTTGGATAACTTTCCTCCCTTCCCTTTTCCCAGTCCTCCACTCCTGCTACCTAAAGGAGAGAACACACCCAGCACTCTGAATAGCTTGAAAGGAGAAAATGGCTTGTCGAATCCTTTCTCCTTTTTTCTTTATTTTTCCTTTTTTTTTAATTAGAGAAATTGTGAGCTTACAAAGCAATTATGCATAATGTGTAGAATTCTTGTACATCACCCCTCCACCAAAACCTTACATTGTTGTGGAACATTTGTTACAAATTACGAAAGAACATGATCAGACTATTACCACTAACTATGTTCCATAGCATACACTTGGTATATTTTTTCCATACACCCCTATTATTTTTTTTAATTATTATTTTTTTATTTTTAAAGAAGCTTTAGGTTACATAAATGTTACATAGAAAATATAAGGGATTCCCACATGCCCCAATCCCTCCCTCTTCCACATTTTTCCACATCACCAACACCCCTCATTAGTGTGGTACATTTGTTACAATTGATGAACATATATTGATGCATTGCTACTAGCCATGGACTACAGTCTACATTATAGTTTATACTCTGTCCTGCACAATTTTGTAAGTTATGACAAAATATTCAATGGCCTGTGTCCATCACTGCAATGTCATGCCGGACAAATCCAATGTCCCGAAAATGTCCCTATATTACACCTATTCTTTCCTTTCCCATCCCTCAGAACCTCTAGTGGTCACAGGCTTTATATCAAGGATAAGAGTTCTTCCATTTCTAAAATAATAAATCTATAGTAGAATAATAGTAATTCTACTTTATTTCATTGTTCATTCCCAAATCTTGAGGATTTGGGGATGGTGATGCCCACTCTCCTTCTAATTGAGAGGGGGCTTAGATCCCATGGGGCACATGGATGGAACTATCTTGCTTGCAGTTGCAAACACTCTCTGTTCCTTGGGATGGGCGTTGTCCATCATCATCTCCTTGTTAGTTGTCCTGGGTGAGTTCAATGAACTGGAGAGTAGATATTGCAACTCTGTTGAGATTCAGGGCTCAACTGGCACATGAATGGACAACAGATTTAAGTCTCTGGGACATATATTTATCAAGTATACTTCTATTTACAGGTTCAAATAAAAGGAGCAGAAGAGCCATGTGCCAAGAACCTATAAATGAGTCTAACTCTACTGCTTCCATTCTTGCTCCACTCAATCCATTCTTCATGTAGTAGTAAAAATAAAAACTTCAAAAAACAAACTTGCTCGGTTTATTTTCTGGCTTAAACAACAATAAATAACTTCCAATTATATTTCAAACAAACTTTAATCCCCTACCATGACCCTAAAGATTCTATATTATCTCGTTCATTAGTTCTTTGATGAACTTACTCTTTCCAATACTCATTAATATCGAGTCATAATTACTTTCTAAGACTTCCCAAATCTCATTGCCTCATCAGAATTTCTCCTATGCCTTGAACACTCTTATTTTTAATTTTCCCTTTGCTGCATCCTTCTCTTCAATGCAGATTCAGGTCAATGTGGTTTGCTCAAGTGGGATTTATTTAATCACATTATCTATTGTTTACTCCCAAGTCACACCATCATTTTACACAATTTTATTTTCTTCCTAACACATATTCCTCACTGGAATGTAATCTGCATTAGATTTTGAAATGTTTTTGCCTTGTTTGCTACAGGATCCCCCACATTAGAATATTGCCTTTTGCAAATTAGTAACAACTTACTTTTTATTGAATGAAAGAATACACACAGAGTGGAGAAAACCGAGATATATAATCCAACAAATTCTCTAAAATATGGCTATGTGTGGAGCAATTTTTAATTTTTATTTTTCCTAGAAACTGTCCGGCACTCTCAATTTGTACGTGTGGATCCTTTGTTTTCCATTCAGGAAAGTTTCCTCTAAATGTGGCCTATATTGAATTACTTATTTAGATCTGTTTTTTTAATCTGGTTTTCACAAATACAAGTTAACTACACTTATATAAAGTTGCCTTGGACATATATTTTCTGAGTTGCTGAGTATCTGAAAATATCTTTATTATCGCTCAAATATTATTGACAAATTGACTCAATTTAATATGGCTAAGTCATAACCCTTTTCTTTCAAATCATTGTATACTTTGCTCCATTATTTTCTCCAATTTTGTATTAGTATAGAAAAAAAAGAAGTCAAAATGATTTTTATTCTCCCGAAAGTAACCTCATATTTTTAATATTTTACTTAGAGCACACTTTATTTGTGCCTTTGGAAAATTGAAAAGTGTTTTGTCTATATATGGATGTATTTTTATTAAGTTTAAAAGACCGAACTAGATGTAATTTCTCAATGAGAAGAATAAGCTCCTTTTTAAGGAAGAGACATGTTTTTCTTCTCATATCTATTTTGTGCCCTCTTATCTCTTCTCAGTTCAGAAACTATTATTAAGTGCAGAACTGGTCTCCATTTTTCCTAATATTTTCAACTTTTTATCTTTCCATCTTTTATATTGTGTTTTGGGAAGATTTTTGAGTTTTTCTTCTAATTCATTGATTTAATTTTAATGTCCAGAGGTTTTTCACTATTCTAAATGTATTCCTTTTGTGTGAGCAGTTATAATTTTCATCCAGAAACTTTCTTTGCATGTTTCTTAACTTTGATAATTAAAGGCTTTTGGTAGTTTCACAGTTGAAATGTAGCCTTATATATTTTAAAAAGATGAATCATGTGTCCTAAAATGTTTCCATATTTCAGTTAAGAAATATAGGAGGAGCAGTGCTTTGGCTGTTCAGAAAAATAGCAGAACTCTGCTTTTCTATCACAGATTATTTTCATTCATTCTTGATGTTTACTTTTTACTCATCAGAAGGAAAAAAATGCGCTTGTGTGGGGCTGGCTTATAGTTTAAAAAAAAAATGATTTCTAGTACAGGCCTGTGTATTTTTATACCCATGTATAAACAAAAGTACACTGTAGCCTATGAGGGGGGAGGAGAGAAGAAGAAACAAAACAAACCAGCAATATAATGATAACAAATTTAGTGTATAAATAATGCTGTCTTTGTAGTTAGTAAAGAGTGTTTTGGGTTTTTTTAAATCGAATTTTCATTTCGGCTCATGTCTATAGACATTCAATCCAGGGCCTGATTTCTGGTTGGTAAGGCTATTTATGAAGTTGTATATTCAAGACCTCCTCAGGTTACTGTTGTGGGTTTCCACACAAATGAGAGAAAGCTCATGTCAGTTTGTCCATCCACAGTCTTAAAATCCTCTCCTTTACACCCCTAATGTGTCAACCAGTAGCTAATGAGAACTTGTCTGTCTCTAAACCGGCAGCCCTCCTTAAGGATGGTTTTCAGACCTCAGGACTTGGCTTTTAAGCAGTATATCTGGTTTTTCAGTCAAGAAGTACATTTCTCCTCTTTTAGTCAAGATGCATACTTCTGAAAAAATTATACCATGTGTTTAAATTAATTTAGAAGGAACTGAAATTTCATTATTATGCTGTATTATTCTGAATGACACATGTTTTTTTTTTTACATATGAGAACATGCCACATGCCACATTTTCCAGGGAGTTCTCGTTGCCTTCCCTGAATACCTACACTGTGCTAATGGGCTGCTGCATTATTATTCTCCTTACCTTCCTTCCTTATACTTTTTTTCCCTTTTTTATTTTATATGTTGTATTTATCACTCAGTTTTCCTATCTTCCTTTGCATAAATATTAGAGGGGAATCTATTCCAGGGGACAATTCAATTTGGGGAGTATTGATTTTAGTGCTCAGTCAGGGAACACTGGGGAACACTGAGAAACATAAGAGGAGTGGAATTAAGGGTGAAAAATTAATATTGGAGATTGAGGTTTGCAGTGGGACTGAGTACTTTGGGATTTGCAGCTAATTTTTGAGAATAGTTTTTCCAGTTGTGCCGTTTGCTCTCCTCTTCTATGAATGACTTTGAGCCCTAACATCACACAGGACATGGGAATTGTGCCCCAGTGGGTCATTGAAACTCATGGGGATTTGAACACATGAGATTGACTGTCTATAAGTAAGCCTGACTGTCTTAAGGAAAAGTAAATGGACGTCTGCAAAGCTGAGGGCATCATGAGCCTCAGCAAATGTAGGTTGGCCTGGCATAGAAATAGCTGTTCTGTAGAGGCCATGGCAACCTACCCAACCATGCAGGCCTCAGCAAAGCACAGGCTCAGCCTTGGCACGTGCAGCCCCATCAGAAGGGCAGGAGTGGGAGGGGAGGTGGCGAGGTCAGCAGGTGACAGCTGGTGCAAAGAACCAAAGATCCCATTATAGGGAAGAATCTTCCCTTATATATGCCTTTCACACACTAAGAGGTAAATTGATATTTGCTGGTTTTTTAACACAACTGCAGCTTATGATTTTTAATTGTAATTAAGTTCTACTTGTAAAGAGCACAAAAAAACCTCACAGAAAAATAGGTATGGGATTTGAATGGTAAATAAATGGTTGATAAATACATATATATATATATATATATATATAAATGTTTAGTATTTTTGGTAGTTGGGAAAATGCAAGTCAATATCACATTTTAATAAAATCATATATGAATTTATTGTAAAAAAAATACAACATTACCAAATTTTGAAGAGGATGTGGTTGTAAGGATAATTTACTTTTGGTGAGGGACTGTAGATTGGCATAAACACTTTCGAAAGAGTTTAGCATTACCTTTCCAGGTCTAGCATTCCATGGTTCGTATATTCTTTGATTCCACCATGCCATCTTTGGTATGTGAGCAATAAAGAGACAAGAACAATAGCGTTCCTTGTCTTCCATCTTTCTTAATAATTTATATCATCACTTTAGATATTTTAGATACAAGTACTTCAGTTTGTATAAATGTTGAAGATAACTTCTCACTTACTATGTCTTACCTTTTCACTCATTTAGTTGTTTCTTTGATGAACAAATATCTCTAATTGTAATATAATGAACTGTATGATTTTATGTGAGTCCTTTTTTTTGTGTTCTTTAAAGAAATTGTAGTTTGCCCGAAATCATGATGGTATTACATATGCAATGTGTAATTATGTAATTTACAATTTATGTGATTTTAAGTAAAATATGTTTAATTTAGATTTTATTAATATTTATTATATCTATAATTTACCTAGAGTTGATTTTAGGGTATAATGAGAGATAAAGATCAAAATTCATTTTTTTCTACATACCAATATATACAATACTACAATAAATAAAGCTTTCTTTACTCATATACATATCCTTCAGGTTTTTTTTAGTGACTATTCTTATTATTTTCATATTCTTTCAGTCTGTTTCAGTGGTACCCTAGAGATGACAACAAATTGTGATTTATTAAAGTCCAATTGGTATTAAAGCTTTTATTAGGCACTTCAGTTCATTTTATGTCCTTTTACTTACTCTCATTTGTCATATTTTTTCATGTAGTTTAATTTTTTAAATTTAATTCTTACAATTTACACTATATATTCATCAAGAAAACCCTCCTTAATTTTATAAAATAATTTATTATATTTGAAGGCTCATATATCACTTTTGTTTTATATAGTCAATATTTATTTAGATTTTCTAACATACTCCACTTTAATCTTGTAGTTGCTCTTCCCATTTTAATCTTGTAGTGGCTTTAGCATACATTTTTTTCTCTTAGTTTCAAAATATGCCGCCTTTCCTGCTTTTTCTTCCTGGGAAAGTCATGTTTCATTTTTCAGTGCTTGTCTTAGTTTGCCAGATTGCTGTGAAAAACACCACACGATGAATTGGCTTAAAAACAGGAATTTATTGGCTCACTGTTTCGAAGCCTAGAAGTCCAAAATCAAGGTACTGGTAGGGCTTGCTTTCTCACGGGAATCTGTAGCGTTCTGGTGCTGGCTTGCCACAAGCCTGGGGGTCCAGGGCAAGCTTGCACCTCTGCCTCCTGTCACAGGGTGAGTTCCATTTCCTTGTTCAGTTCTGCCTGCTTCAGTAGACTTCCAGCTTCTGGCTCCTGTAATTAAACGTGTCAAATTTCTTTCTGCTTTCAGGGCTCCAGTAATACAGATAAAAGCTCACCCTGATTCAGTTGGACCACACTTCCAGGAGACGCTATTTATAAACAGGTTTACTCCCACAGAATGTGCATAAAGATTAACAACAAGTCTTCTGAGGGGTATCAATTGCCATAGTGGTTATTTCCAATATTAGCTACTCTGTGTTCTTCCCTGAATTTCACTGAGAAAATTAGTAATTCTTCACATATACTCTTACAGTACCCTGTCAAATTTCTATTACTCTAATAATTATGTTGCATTTTAATCTTGTGTTTTCATAACTGTCCCCTCTAGATTTCTGAAGGTGAGGAATGTGTGCATCATGTTTAATCCTAGTATCTTGCACATAACAATTGTTCACTAAGTATTGTTTAGAGCCATAATAAATTATATCTGCCAAAAATAATGCCCTTTGCTACACAAAAGATATCAACCAAATCCATCAACCAACAATGTAAAATTCCCATTTATTCCACATTCTATCCAAAATTACTAGACAAGCAAAGAAGCAGAAAATTATATTCTATAAACAGAAGGAAAAAAATTGTCAGTACAAATATACCTAGATTTAACAAATTATGAAATTATCAGAAAAGGATTTTAAGCCAGCTAATATTGATATTATAAATATGTTCAATTATTTAAAGGATCCATTAATGTAACGAGGTTAGAAACAGATATTATAAGATGAAATTTCTAAGAATAAAATTGAAATATCTTAAATGAAAAATTCACCAGATGTGATTAACAGCAGAATAGAAACTGCAGAAGAAAATAATCAGTGTACCTGAAAGCATAGCAGTGGTAATTAAATCGAAGCCCCAAGAGGAAAAATCAGTGAAAAATAATGGCTCTCATCACATGTATATAGGATAATATCAGGCTGCTTCTAGAAGAGTTGGATTGGTGGAAGGAATAGAAAAATATTTGAAGAATGAAGCAGCCAAACATTTTCTAAACTTGTCAAAAACCATGAAGCCACAAATCCAAGACATCTGAAACTCATACCAAATAAACATAAAGAAAATAAAACCAAAGTACATCATATACCAATGACTGAAAATTGGTGGTAATGATAATCTTTGAAAAGTAAACAGAGGTAAAAATATATTTAATGCAGAGCAACATGGTTAAAAGTTTCCTCTGACTTCTTGTTCTAAATATATGCAAAGCACCAGACAAAA
>JAQZBX010017147.1:0-35838 GCA_029593785.1 Cabassous unicinctus | reverse complement strand
TTCTTAGACCTTTCATATTATTTCTATGAGCAGCGTTATTTTGATCCCTGTTAGGGTCCTGGAGGGTGGAACTTTTGTTCCCCTCTGGAAAACCCCTGGGCTACTGGGTGATTATCATCCCAGGCCTTTATAGCTGCCCTTCTTATTTGTCCCTGTTATTCTTCAGAGAATTGATGATTTAAAATGGACATTAATTTGGTCAAAGTATAAACATTCGGGCTGAGAAATTGATTAAATTGGTTAGCTATGCTTGAAGGGTCTTCTAATAGGTTTTTCATTTCCTTTTAAAAACTTCTTATTTCAAAAGGTCAGACTGACTTACTGAGTCTCAGTGGGAAAACCCTTTGTGTGACTGGAGTATCAGCTCCCTCTTTAATCAACAATCCCAGTCCTCTTCTTTGTCAGTACATCAACCTGCAGCTTTTAAATGCAGAACCACAAGAATGTTTAGTGGGAACATTGGGTCTCTGCTGCTTGAAAACCCAATTGGGCAAAATGGACTCATCTACCAATGTCTTCTGCATGAAGCAGCCAAGGTGTTTGGCCTTCGGAGCAGGAGGCTAATGTTGTTTCTGAATGAAACTCAAACACATGAAATTACAGAGGAAATCCACATGAAGACTTTGAATATGAAGACTGCGTATGTTTATGTGCTACCAACAACAGCAGAAATCTAACAGTCACTCCTCAACTGGTTCATTCAGCCATTCCTTGGCACCTGTCCTCTGCGTGCTTGCGTCCGTGCGTGCACGCACACACACACACACACACAACACACCCTCTCTTAAGAGATTTTCTTCTGATGTATATGTAATATGCTGCTTTTGGTCCAAAACTCAAATGTGATTGATTCATCGAGTGATTTGAGACCTTACAACAATATTTCACTTAACCATAAACACATTTTGTGTTGGGAGGAGGTTACAACAATGTTGCCTCAGCAATACACAGAGTTTATTTCTATACATGAGTTCTTAAGTATAGAAGGTAGAACTGATTTAAATGGCATGGTATATATACCATTTTATGTCCTTTTAAATCATAATTGAGACCTCTTGAAGGAATGGACATGTTATATATTTCTGCTACCTGTATGATTTGATGGAATATTTTAAGTTACAGTAAATCAGAACAATAAATGGGCTTTCTCTCAGATGATAAAAAATAAATAAGTAAATAAAACTTCTTATTTCAGTACTCTTCAAGAAAGCATTCACAAACCCAATTTCCCTTTGCCCTAGGGGAACTTCTTTAAGAGGGTATTGTTTACAAATTTAGGGTTTCACAAACCCAGTTTTCCTTGGAGCCAAACTTTGGCCAGGGAACAGCTCCACACATAAGGGGAATTCCAGCCCAGATTAAATAATATTTTATCTTTTTTTTTTTTTAACTTTTTCCTCTATATTTTGGAATATTATCCCAATTTTCTAACCTTGCCCCTAATGGACTGTTCTCTGGTATCTCTGGTAAAGTTTCTTGCCGGCTGCTTTTAGAATTTGTCTTTCCCATTTTCCCTGAGATTTCTGAGGAGTTACCATCCTTAGTTCTTACTTCTTGCCCTGTATCTTCACCAATATGTCTCATGCTACACTCATTCTCGCAGGCTCAACAGGGTCTTTCAGTACGAAGTCCCACCTCTTCTCTGAGGCCTCTGAGGAGTTACTGGCCCTTAGTTCTTACTTCTTGCCCTGTATCTTGACTGAGATGTCTGATGCCACAATCAATCTTGCAGACTCAACAGGTTCTTTCAGAACTAAGTAACCCCTCTTCCCATCACCCAGGCCTCAGACACAAAGTCTCTTACCTGGGTCTGTGCATGGACTTATGTGACTTCATTTATTTCAGGTTTTTAGTTTATTTAGTTTAATTTTGTTTTGTTTTGTGTGATCCAGACCTTTTCCCTGCATGTCTGTTTCAACCTCTGCTTCCTTCGGGTCTGGTGATAGGAGAGACCTCTGATTTTTCCTATGCCAAAGGCCACCATAAAACTTCAGTGGGATGTCCTGCTGGTTGGAGAAAGGGCTTGAAGGTCTCTCCTCATTGCTGTGATCCTGGGTGAGCTCCCAATTGAGTGGGATGGTGACCACCTACTCAAAATAAAAGTTCTAAAGACAAAGAGTTTCACTAGAGGCAGCAATAATTTGTTCTTTTTCATGAGAAAAGCCACATGCCCAAGCTAATGGAAGTAGGTAAGTGTGTGTGATCAGAGTAAGAACAAAGATTAGATAGTACCCCTGATTAGGACTTTAAGATCTCCCCTCCTTCCCTTTCTTAATGTAGGGGAAGGGCCCCAGCTATTTGCTGTTTTAATTGGTTGCCTTACAGTTCCCACCTGTTAGCACTCAGGGATCAATGAGAGGCCTGTTTTGTGTTATCTGTGGCTTCCCCTTGACCCTGGAAAGAGCTCCAAATTGGACCTCATAGGCAGGGCATTGTGGGTTCTTTCTGGCTTTGTTCTTTACTAGCAACCTTTACCTCAGGAAGTTTCTGTGTGGGGTCTTGCAGCCATGTGTTCTGCCAGCCATGTTCTCTGCTGAGTCTCACCTGTGACTCAGGTCTCAGCTGTGACTTGTCTTCCCTCTTTTTCTTATGCTAACCTGCCTCAATATTATGGAAAACATGAAATGCTGGGAATGATCAAATCCCAGAAAGGAAAGCAGGAAATCCTTGTGGACCACACAGAGTATGGAGATGATGTTATCATCCTATGAAAACATGTTAGCCCTTGATATTTTTAGACACTGCCACATGAGCCAGGAGCTGTGTCTAAGTGTATGTGAGACTAGATTTTATAAAGAATTTCAGTGTTTAACTTCATACAGAAGAGGATTGTTTATTTATGAGATAATACAGCTGTATACAGTGATTGCTGGGGAAAAATCAATCAATCATGATAACCCAGTGGTTGCTGCATATTGAAGGGTCCAAGAGGTTAAATATTTTAGTTTTAAAAAGCACATGAAAAGTCATTTCCTAAAACAAATCACAAAACAAACTAAACAGAATCCAAAGCAGATAAAGCATGTGGATTTTCAGCAGTGATGAATGTTTGTAAATGTGAATTTTAAGAGTTCTAATAGAGTCAAATTTCCCTTTATAAAATGGAAAAAAAGTGGAGCTCAAGGAAACACCTCTTTATCTCTACTTGCACTTGGCTACATTTGTATTTAGAGAGAGGAAATTGTCAACTTTCTAGGTAGCATGGAAATGGAGGTATTTTAACAAAAAGAAAATAATGAAAAATTGCCTGGCTTGATCTCCTTTCACTAATCAACAATTAGGAAAAGGGAGTAAGAGATGGATGAATGATGAAAGAAGACGTATATTGGAGATCTCAGTTGAAGTGTCTCCACCACCATGGAGTTTCAATACCTTTAACCCCTACATGGATATTCTCCTGGATATCCAGGTGGCTCAGAGTGTGAACCAAGCTCTGGAACAGTTGGTGAAGTCTGAAGAGCTGAATTGTGAAGATTCCTCTCTTTGCAGCATGTGTGAAAGGAAGAGGTGGTGTGCAGGATGTTGACTTTGCACACCTCACCACAGGCCCTGATCCATGTCCTGAAACACTTCTCAGGTTTCAAAGGCCACAAAATTGCCCAGGATATGGACTATCCAGAGTGTCTTAACATGCGAGCATATACATCTCAGCCAAATGGCACAATGCTGGTGTATGGTCTCTATGCCTTGCTGGTCCAGGCCAGGCCAACTTGTCACACCAGATGTTATGTCTGTTACATCAAAGCTGGGAAGAGCCAGTGGCATCAGATGGATGATCCTAAGGTTTAGGCCCATGACAAGTCTTCTGTCCTGAACCAGCAAGCCTCTGTCCTCTTTTACACCCAAAGAGGGAATTGCAAAGAGACAGTGAGAGTGGGCCACTAGATATGGAACCCATAGTCATTAGGGCACCAAGAACAAAAGCAACCAAAGCCTGGATTCAATCTTAGGAGCTCAAATCCAATTTGCCTACCAATGCTGTGGTGATCCACAAGCCAAAACACAGAGGGGAGATAGAAAACAGTCACCATGAATGACACTAACCCAGGCAGGGGCACTGCACATTGGTGACAACAGACTATGGCAAAATCCCTTGCTCAGGGAGAGGTGTCAGAGGTTGCAAGAGAAAGAAGAAGGGTAAGATGGGACTCAATGGGTGACAGTTGTCTCAATAAAAATACTGTCACATATGTGTGTGCAAATGCACTCTCAGACACAGTCAGGCACACACACAGAGAAGCATTCACACACACTCAGCATGATGATTCAAAGATGTCCCTTTCAGCTCTGTATGCTGCTGCACTCAGCCCCCCACCGCTTCATCCAATCAAGGTCTAGGAGGTGATTGGCAGCTCTCATTCCCTGAAAGGGGGTGGGGTGGGCTTCAATAGGGCTAATGAGATTTGTAGGCCTGAAGCCCTTCATGAACCTCCAGGATGCACTCCTGGACTGGATGCAAGAGGTGCAGTGTGCTCAGTCCTTGCATAGTCCCAGGCACCCAGCTGGGAAAGAGTGGAGATCCATCTAAGTGCCACAAGGCTCAGATCTGTGGGTACAGGCTGAGGTGGGGCAGCACCTGGGGAACTGGTATACTAAGTCAAGTCACCTTCCAATCACTATAGCAATCTTTCTCACAAGACTGCCCCAAGGGATCCATGATGAGGAGGATCATGTGTTTGTGGCCAGCAAATGTCTGCCTCACATATTGGTGTCACCCGGAGCTCAGAAAAATGAAATGATAGAGATGCATCATCAGGTGATCCCCAACCACAATCACCAAGGGCAGTGGGATGGATCTGGAACACACTATGGCAAGGGTACCCTCCCACCCCACTCTGGCCCAGCCTCATCACAGCTCCCTCAGAGCACACAGATGATGGTGGTTGGAGTGAGGCCTGGGTGACTCATAGATGCACTCTCTTGGGCTCCATGGCAAACTGGTCTGGTCATCTGCCACAAAGGGAGATTTTTAAATTTTCCTCAGGCACCTCATGATTACCTGTCACCATAAGGATTGTGTTGTGTCTGGGGGTGCCCTCTCCAAATCCTCCCTGGCCTGACTGGTCTCCAATCTTCAAGAGAGACAAGGAAAAATTTAGGACCTGAAGATCCCACAAGTGGAGTCCAGGTGGGAACTTGGCAGGGCACAGGATGACTTTCCCCACCCACCCATGACAACCCAGGTTGGTGCTGGCATGTCAAAGGACACCAGGATGTGCAATCTCCCCTGGGGTTAGAGTGAATGCCCTGGAGAGAGTAATGGCCACCCTCCCATGTATCTGTGTGTGTCCCCCTCCTCAAGTATTGGCTTTGGTGTTGATAGCAGGGGGATGCCCAGATGACTGTGCCTTCGCTGCTGACTTCCTGGAAAGTGCCCAGGTCCAGGGGCAGGATCCCATCCCAGGCCACTGTGGCTGGAGATCCTGGGAAATGATATAAAAGTGTCAACCAGAAGGCACCAATCAAGGAGCACATTACCATGAATGATCTGGATCACAGGGTGGCAAGAGCATGCTGCATGGCACCAGTAGAGATGGACATGGGCCCAAGTTTTCCTGCCTGGGACTTGCAGGATGTCCTAGAAGGTTCACTTCTGTGATACTGCCAGAGTGCCATCTGCTGGCAGATCAAGGAAATGCACATGAGAAAATTAAAAGTAAATAAAATAAGCTTTCTCTGGGCATTATAGCCTCCCTTACCAAGGCCCTAGGAAGCAGGCCTGCAACTCATTACTGGTTCAAGAGACCAGTTTTGAGTAACTAACAAGGATAATCCTAATGATCCAATTGAACCAAGAATCAAAGAGCAGCACTAAAACACTGCTACCCACCACTAAATCCCTACAAAAGAGAGAAACCGAGGATCTGAGTAAACTAACATCCTAATCAGATACCTAAACAAGAGCAAGAAATTATAAGTCATACTAAGAAAATGGAAGGCATTGCCCAAGAAAAGGAATATATTAAAGACCAAGAAGAGATGGAGGATTTGAAACAACTATTTAAGGTTATGCATACAAATTTCCAAAATCAAATGAATGAGCTGAAAGACAATATGGCTAAACAGATAAGCAACATCAAGGAGCCATTGAAGGAGAACAAAGAAGAATTTGAACACCTGAACAGAAAAGTAACAGAACCCATGGAAATGAAAGAGACAATAGGCAGGATCAAAAACACATTAGAGGTATACAGCAGCAGATTAAAAATGAGAGAAGAGAAAACAAATAATACCAAAGACAGGAAAGATGGAATTGAAGAGAGAAAATAACAGAGAAAGAAAAGAACGGAAAAAATCAGGGAGTCAAGGAGTTGAATGACAACATAAAATGCAACAACATAAATGTCATGGGAGTCCCAGAAAGAGAAGGGAAAAGGGGCAGGAAGAGTATTTGAGGAAATAACTGCTGAAATTTACCAACTCTCATGAAAGAAATGAACTAGTATTTCCACTAAGTGCACCAAATCCCAATCAGAATAAATCCAAATAAACCTACTCCAAGATACATTCTACTGAAAATGTCAAATGTCAAAGGTAAAGAGAAAATTCTGAAAGCAGCAATGGAGAAACAAATCATCACATACATGGGATGCCCAGTAAGACTTACTGTGAATTTCTCATCAGAAACCATGGAGGCAAGAAGACAATGGTATGACACAATTAGGATGCCAAAAGAGAAAAAATGCCAGCTGAGAATTTTTTATCAAGCAAAATTTTTCTTTAATTTAAAATATTCACAAACAAACAGAAACTAAGAGAGTTCATTTAAAAAATCCACCTATGCAGGAAATATTAAAGGAAGCTTTAGAGTCTGGAAGAAAAAGACAGGAGAAAGAGGCTTGGAGGGGAATATAGATGAAAGAATAGCAAAAAGAATAACCAAAAGAGTAAAAAAATAGATGCAAATATATGACATATGGAATGAAAGTTTAAAATGGTGGAAATAAATAATGCATTCACAGTAATATGACTGAGTGTGAATGGATTAAACTCCCCTAACAAAAGATATAGGCAGACAGAAGGGATTAAAAAAATGAGCCTTCCATAGGATTCTTACAAGAGTCTTAACTTAGACCCAGGGATACAAACCAGATGAAAGTGAAAGGTTGGAAAAAGATACTCCATCCAAACACTAACTAAAAAAGAGCAGGTGTAGCTATATTAATATCAGACAAAAGAGACTTTAAATGCAAAAAAGTTGTAAGAAATACAGAAGGCCATTATATATTAATAAAAGGGACAATCAACCAGGAAGATATACCAGTCATAAATGTCTATGCACCTAACCAAGGTGCCCCAAAATACATAAGGCAAATTCTGGCAAAACTGAACAGAAGAATCGACATCTCTACAATAATCATTGCAGACTTCAACACACCACACACATTATTGTATAATACAACTAGATAGAAGATGAACAACGAAAGAGAGAACTTTAACAATATGATAACTATGTTAGACCTAACAATCATACAGAATATTGCATATAGTGTCAGTGGGTTATACATTCCTCTAAAGTGCCTATGAATCTTTCTCCAGGATAGGCCACATGTTAGGGCACAATGCAGCTCTCAATAAATAAAAAATATTGAAATTATGCAAAGCACTTTTTCAGATCATAGTGAAATGAAACTGGAAATCAATAATAGACAGGAAAAAGGTAAATTCACAAATGTGTGGAGGATAAACAGCACAGTCCTAAATAATCAGTGGGTCAAAGAAAAAATTGCAAGTGAAAGCAGTAACATTTTGAGACAAATGAAAGCAAGAAGACAACTTATCCAAACTTAAGGGATACAGTGAAGGCAGTCTTGACAGGGAAATTTATAGCCTTAATTGCCTATATTAAAAAAGAAGAAAGAGCAAAACTGAAAAATTTAACTGAAATAGAGAAATTAAAAGAACAAACCAATCGCAAAGCAAGCAGAGGCAAAGAAATAATAAAGATTAGAGCAGGAATAAATGAAAATTTGAGAACAAAAAAAAATAGAGAAAATCAACATAATCAAAAGATGGTTCTTTGAGAAGATCATAAAAATGGACAAATCTTTTGGTAGATTAAAAAAAAAAGGAGGGAAGTTGCAAATAAATACCATCAGAAGTGAAAGAGTGGAAGTTAAAATTGAATCCAGAGAAATTAAGAGGATGAAAGAGGATATTATGAGAAACTGTATACCAATAAACTGTACAACCTAGATGAAATAGACAGATTCCTAGAAATGCACAACCTACACTGATGCTGCAGGAAATACAAGAACTTAACAGACTGATCACAATTAAAGAAATTGTATCCATCATCAAAAATCTCCCAAGAAAGAAAAGACCAGGACCAGATGGATTTATAAGTGAATTCTATCAAGCATTTTGAAAAGAATTAACATGAATCCTGTTTAAATTCTTTCAAAAAAATTGAAAAGGAGGTAAAATTCCCCAATATATTTTATAAAGCCAACATCATCCTAATATCAAAGCCAGATAAAGACACTACAAGAAAAGAAAATCACAAGTCCATCTCTCTAAAGTACATAGATGCAAAAATTCTGAACAAAACACTTGCAAAACAAATCTAACAGCATATCAAAAGATGTACATCACAGCCAAGTGAGATTTATTTGTAGTATGCAAGGCAGGTTCAACATAAGAAAATCAATCAACCTAATACACCACATTAACAAATTGAAGGATAAAAGCACATGATCATCTCAATCAATGCAAAAAAAAGGCATTTGGCAAAATCCAGCATCCTTTGTTGATAAAAACCATTTCATACAATAGGTATAGAAGCAAAATTCCTCAACATGATAAAAGCCAATCATGAAAAACTCACAGCAAACATGGTACTCAATGGGGAAATGTTGAAAGCTTTCCCTTTAAAATTGGGAACAAGATAATAATGCCCACTGACACCCTTGTTATTCAACATTGTAGTAGAAGTTCTAGCTGGGGTAATTAGACATGAAAAAAAAACATTAAAGTCATCCAAAAAGAAAATGAGGAAGTAAAACTCTATTTGTAGATGACATGATCCTATATTTAGAAAATTCTGAAATTTCTACAGCAACGCTACTGCAGCTAATAAATGAGTTCAGCAAAGTGGCAGGATAAAAGTTAAATATGAAACAGTAATGTTTTTGTAAACTAATATTGTACAATAGAGGAAATCAGGGAAAAATTCCACTTACAACAGCAACAAAAAGACTCAAATACCTAAGTATCAATTTTTCCAAAGAAGCACAGGACTTATATGTAGAAATCTACAAAAACAACTCTAAAAGGAATCAATGAAGACATAAATAAATGGAAAGACATTCTGTGTTCATGAATTGGAAGAAAAATATCATGAAGATGTCAATCATACCCAAACTGATCTATAGATTTAAAGCAACACCAATCAAAATTACAACAGCCTACATTACAGAAATAGAAAAGGCACATTCTAAATTCATTTGGAAGAGAAAGTGCACCCAGATAGCCAAAAGCATTCTGTAAAAGAAGAGAGACATGAGAGGAATTTTACTGCAGGACCTGAAACATATTACAAAGGTACAGTGGTCAAAACACCATGGTACTGGCATAAAGAAGAACACATCAATCAGTGGAATAGAATTGATAATCCAGAAATAAACCCTCACCTCTATGGTCAATGGGTTCTTGACAAAACTATCAAGTCCTTTGTTAACAGGATAAAACAGTCTTTTCAATAAATGATGCTGAGAGAACTGGATATGTATAAACGAATGAATGAAAGAGGGCCTCTATCTCACTCTCTATACAAGAATCAAGTAAAAAAGGGTCAAAGACCTAAATGGAAAAGCCAGGACCATAAAACTACCAAAAGAAAATGCAGGGAAACATCCTAAAGGCCATGTGGTAGGTCATGGTTTCTTGGACCTTACACCCAAAACACAAGCAACAGAAGAAAAAATAGGTAAAAAGGACCTATTCAAAATTAAATATGTTTGCACCTCACAGGGCTTTGTCAAAAGGATGAAAACACAGTCGACTCAGTGGGAGGAAATATTTGGCAATCACATGTCCAACACAGGTTTTACAGCCATGATATATAAAGAGATATTACAACTCAACAATAAAAGGATAAATGACCTTCTTAAAAAATGGCCAAAAGATTTCAATAGACATTTATGCAAAGAAGAAATAAAAATGGCAAAAACCATGAAAAAATGTTCAACACCTTTAATGTTTAGGGAACTGCATATCAAAACTATAATGAGATATCTTTTCATGCCTATTAGATTGGCCACTATTAAAAAGACAGAGAATTGCATGTGTTGGAGAGCACGTGAAGAGATTGGAACACTTATTCACTGTTGGTAGGAATGCAGAGTAGTACAGCCACTGTGGAGGACTGTTTGGCAGTTCCTGAAGAAGTTGAATATAGATTTGCCACATAAACCTACAATACAACTAGAGTATATGCCCAGAAGACTTGAGAACAGTGACACTGACAGACTTCTGCACACCGATGTTCATAGCAGCATTATTCATGATTGCCCCTCATCTTTCAGTGCTGGTGCCAGGTACCCTCACTTCTCAGATATCCACTCCTCAGAACTTGTCTGTCGTCTGCTTCCACAAACCGCCTTTTCTCCAAAACCTTCACTCCCTAACTTCCCAACTTATGCTTCTCCATCACCCTTAACATTTCCTGACAAGCCATGTATTCTCTTTAATTTCCTATAGAATCTTCCTTTCCTGAATTATCAGCTACACAGTGACATGGATTTTCTTATCATCACTGATCTCTCCACACAACCAACCCAGTTTTCTCTATTTTGGGGAGAAGTCATGGTGCTTTATTGGATCACTTATGTCATGCAAATGACTCAAATGCTGAGTATCATTTAATGCTTTCCTCAGTAGTCATTGGAAATCTTCAGTTTTTGTTCATTTTCTACCACAGGATCACTATATATGCTGAAAATTATCTTAGGTATGCCACCTGTTTCCCTGGAAGAGGAGCTCCTTGCTGCTCCCTCAGGTTTCCTTTGAGGTATGACATTTAAATGGAAAGGGGGAGCAAGAAAGCAGTGAGGGATGGGCAGTGGAGATATACTGATATTGTCAAAGAGGAACTTTCCCTGCTAGAAAACTCATATTGCAGAATGCTTGCATGGGAATAAAAACATTGCCATGTGAATATATAACTTTTAAATTTTTATCCTTTATCATTTTTAAATAAACCATTGAATTATATAAAATTCTTTATCTCTATACTGTTTACCTTCTTCCCAAGAAAGATGAAAACTCTCCTTTGATTTTTATTTTGCATCTATTAAAAATTGAAGTAAAATTTACATTTAGTTATAACTTAGGTCTCTTGGGAATATAATCTTACAAGTTTATATTGCTTTGTATTAAAAGACGCACGACTGAACTTCAAATAAGTACAACTTATTATTATGTATGTAATAGATATTATATATGAGTATCCAAGTACATGTCCTTCATATAAGAACATGTTTTCATTTCTCCTGGGTGATAAAAAAGGAAAGCTTAATCCCAAAAGACCCTTCACATCCCACTAATTGCTGCACTGCATCAGCTGCATTTGGGACATTTGGTTCCTCTGTACCTCTTGAAGTGGTCCCATTACTTACTTCTGGTTCACCACATTCTCCTTTTTCTTTTTCTTTTTATCATCTGGATGCTCTAGCCTTTCCATCTCAGTCTCCTCTGCTGGTTCCTGTTTTTTTCCAAAATTCATCATTTGTTTTCCCCAGAGATTCAAACTAGGACCTAGTTCCTTCTTCACAAATTGATTCAATTACTGAGTATGTGATCACTCTTGGCTATAAGTGACATCTATACCAGCATGAATACTAACTATATTTATCTAACCCAAATTTTTCCACTCTGTCCAGATTTATACTTAGCTGTGTCCAGAATGCCCCACTTCTGTGTCTAATGTGTCAATGCCAAGCTCTAGACTCCTTCCCAAACCCCCTTCTCCTTGGTCTCTCCCTTTGATATACAGCATTTCTATCATGGTAGGTGTTCAGTCTAAATCTTTGTTGCCCTTCTTGTAAACTATCTTTCCACATCTCATCCATTCTTCACATCCTGTGCTCATCTCATCTCTTCTCCTTTGCCTCCTCCTTTCTTCCCTGGTTAGAACCAACTTCATCTCTGAGAAGATGACTCTGGGTGCCTCCTAATATCTCCTTCCTCAGCCCTACAATTTCTTAATTCCTGAAAAAGAAATGTATGTTTCTGTTTGCAATGTTGTATATTTATGCCTTAAGTAAAAGTATGCATTATATATGCATTAAGAAATATTTATTATTCATGATAATGAGGTAGTCAGTATCATTGTTGATATTTTTTCTTCCTATTCCATCACTTGCTGAAAGAGTAGCTCCAAAATCTCCTATTAGCATTTGGATTTCCCTCTTACATGTTGGAATTATGTCAGTTTGCAAAAAGCAGCATGTAGGTGCACAGTAATTTTAATTTGCTCTGTTATTCTGGTAATTTAAACATTTTAACATTATGAAAGGACATCACATTTCTGGTACTTTTCCCTTAACATTTGCTGTATTTGCTGTTGTCATACCAACACAAAATTTGCTGATATTTGTGTTTTTCTGTGATTATATAGAATCCATATTTTCCTACCAAACTTGCTGTTTTTCTTGGACTTTTTTTTAAAGAGGTATCTGGGATTGATCCCAGGACCTTGTACATGGGAATTAGGCCATCAAGCATTTGATCTATATCTGACACCCCTTAGATGGGTTTTAAAATAAAACACATTGGGTTTGTTTTTTTAAATCCCTTAGAAAATTTTGATTAGGTGGAACATTTATATGAATATAATTGTTTTTCAAGTTTAAATTTAATATTCTTTATTTTCATGCAGTTTCTATTTGTCCTGATTTTTCAACATTATTATTTTCTCCTGTGTTATTCTTTAGCACTCATAGTTTTTATTCAAACTTGTCTCTTCTATTTATTTAGAAGATATGCATTGTTTTTATATTCTTTTAGTATTTAACTATGAAAAGACAACAGTTTTTGTTGCCTTAGCAGATCTAAATTTCACATAACCTATTATCCATTTTCAGGATGATATGTCACCTTAATGAGAGAAGTTGAAAGGTTTACTGAAAAATCATGCAGGAGATAAAGAGTTCCAATATAACCACCAATATACACACTGCTTCCCTATTATCAACACTGTGCATGTGTGTAGAAACTTTGATCATTTGTTCAATAAAGTCTTTCAACCATTTTTATTCTGGTCATTTGTTGCTTTAGTGTTGAGTTGTAGAATCCCTTTATAAATCATGGATATGAAACACTATCAAATCTGTGACATCCAAATACTTTCTCACTTTAAGCCAGATGCCTTTTCACCCTTTAAGACCTTACCCCTATCTCATACCTTAAACAAAAATAACTGAAAATGATCAAAGACTTAAAGATAAGTGCCAGGACCATAAAACTTAAAGAACAAAATGTGGGGAAGCATCTTGAGACTCAGGCCAATCAAAGGTTCCTTTTTTATACTCAAAGCATGTGCAATGAAAAAAAAAAAAAGAGATAACTGGAACCTCCTCACAATCAAATCATTTGTGCTTGAAAATACTGGTCAAGAAACCAGCCTACACAATGGAAGAAAATACTTGGAAATGACAAAGCTAATAAGGGTTTACTCTCTAAAATATATAAAGCAATCCTACAACTGAAGAATAGAAAGACAAACACAATGGCAAAATGGGCAAAATGCCTTGCCCAGGAGTGCTGGTCTGTGCAAGAGTCCTGGCCTTCGTGGAGTGCTAGTCTGCCTGAAGAGCTGGCACTGTAAGATGATGCAGCAAAAAGAGACAGAGGAGGGACTATGAAAGATGCAGCAAACCAGGGAGCTGAGGTTGTGCAAGAGATTGAGCACCTCTCTCCCATTCCAGAACACCCCAGAATTGGTTCCCACTGCCTTCTAAAGAGAAGACATGCAGACAAAGAAGAAAACGGAGAGTAGACAGTGAGAACAAAAGAAAGAGGGGTGGAGTGGGGAATATCTAAATGAATTTTTTTTAAAAAAAATAAAAAAGAGAGACTCATGAAATAAAAACACAATGAGAGACAAAATAGAGGGAGCAGAGGTGGCTCAAGCAATTAGGCACCTCCCCCCCACATTGGGGTCCCAGGTTCAGTTCCCTGTGCCTACTTAAAAGAAGAAAAGATCAGCACACAACAAACAGATACAGCAAATGCAAACAATGAGGGGGATGAGAGATAAATAAATAAAATAAATCTTAAAGAAAGAATATTAAATAAAGAAAATCATCTCCATATGGATAAAATTGATACAGAATTTCTCCCATGTATTAGTTCTCTGGATTATTTAAAAATAAGTGCTTTGGCAATGAGATTCTTCTGCATTTGATACATTTATACTGTGACTTCTCTAAAATGTCACATTAGGGCAGATTTTTTGACTCATGACTTTCCCATTGATCATTCATATGGTTTCTCTTCAATGTAAATTTGTCTAGGTCAACTGAAGGATGAAGGATAATTGAAGGCCCTTCCACACTGATTACAGACATATGGTTTCTCTCTCATGTGAGTTCTTTTAAAGTAATACAAATTAGCAATCTGGCTAAGTGCTTCCAATTTTCACAAGATTTCTATCATCTACCTCTAATGCTAATATTGGCATCTGTAACAATCAATGCTCTCATGGTATTCTTTTCCATATTCATTACTTTCCTAGGGTTTCTCTCCAGTGTGAATTTTCTCAACTTGTCTAAGGTTAGAGGAACAATGAAAGGCTTCCCCACATACAGGACATCCGTATGATTTACCTTCAATGTAAATATGTTCAAGTTGTTGAAATGAAGGCTATTCACTGAAGGATTTTTCACTATGATTGGTGATAGAGGGTTTCCTAAACTTATGGATTAATATATGTTGGGTCAATGGGTAACTCTGAGGAAACCTTCCACAAAATCATTATAGGCAAAGTATTCCCATCCAGTGTGAAATCTCTGCTGTATATGAGGAGATGAGAGGCGGCAAATGTTGGTTCACATACCTTTATTCATTAATTGCTCTACATAGAGGAATGAAAATGTTGAAGAAAAATCAAAGGTCATGTAAGTCTATTTCAAATAGTGAACCTTGTCATGGTTAATTTCATGTGTCAACTTGGCTAGGTTATGGTTTTCATTGTTTGGTAAAACAACTGCTGGCCTGATTGTTACTATGAAGGCATTTCATAGGTGGAATTTCATCAAAATGGAAATCAGTTGCAGAGGAGGTGTACTTTGATGGTTGAGTACCTGCCTTGCATGTATGAGGTCCAGGGAACAATCCTGGGACCTCTTAAAAATATAAAGACAGACAGATATATAGATAAAATGTGAATAGCCAGAGGTTTAAAAAAAAACAAAGGAAAATTCAAATCTATTGATTGTATCTGTCTGCTTGTATGTTCAATCAACCAAGTTTCCCATCATCAATTTTTGCAGCTTCCTCATCCAATCAGTTGGAGGAATTAAAAAGGAAAAACTGAGGATACCATGGGTCATAAAGAAGAATTTCTCCCTCTACTTCAGCAGCCTGCCCTGCAGAATTCAGATATGCCAGTTCCCACTTTGCATGAGCCTATTCTTATAGCAACTCTCTTAATATTCATGTATATTCTGTTGATATTGTTTCTATGGAGAACCTTGATTGATACATCCCTTAAATGGAAAAAGAATAAGAAATGAAGGAATAAAGAAGGTATTGGAAAATTAGGAAAGATTTTCTGGATTAAAAAAAGAGAAAAATAAAATGAAGATGGGATGTGGGGAGGTCAAGATGGGGAAATTCATCAAAGAGAAGGACCAGGATAAATACTTATATAGAATCATTAACTCCAATATGTGCATGGACATTCCTTTCCTGAGGCCAAGCTAATTACAGAAGGATCTAATAATAGAGATTGATAAATGCAAAATATAATGACATCATCTTTACAATTTTCTCCCAGTGCCCTTGGTGCCATTTCAGAATATATTCACTCAAGAAAATCTGAAGTTGACACTAATTAGCTCTTTTACTCCCACTTACCAGGCTGCTCCTCATATTGAAACACAGGTTCTTTAAGCTCACATAGAACCTTGCCTTGGAGAAATCCTCTTCCTTGCCTACACAGATCATCTCCTTGCTCCAATGGTGAAATCACATCTGATTTGCAGACAGCAACCCTGTACATAGATTGTGCATTCAGTCCTGAGTCTTCAAGTCCAAGTCTGGCTACCAAAGGAAAAAATGGTGAATATTGCAGGTTGGTCTAGGAAGAAGCACATTGACAGCTATACACCTATGAAGGAGGCACACCTGGCACTATACCAAAGAATAGAAGGTCCTCTTGATGATGTCCAAGCCCAATTTCCAAGACATCATATAGAATCCTCAGTGATTTAAACACTGCAGAAATTATATCACTTATTTTAAAGAATCCACCAAACATAAATAAGCTCCACCAGAATACTATAAATGCTTTGTGTATAGACTCAAACCCCACCTTTTTTCCTACAGGAGAAAAGTAACTTAGTCATCAATGCATTTATTTATTCATTCAAAAAATATTTGACTTCATAGCATAGTCCTTGGTACTGAAGAATGAGTAGCAAGAAGGGCTTGACATTTTGGTCAGGAGAACTACATTCTACTGAGGTGACAAAACATATCCAGGAAAATAAAGAGTTTTTTCCATGTAGATGTCAGTTCTATGAAACAATCAGAACAAGGAGTGGAGTGGAATGGAATATGTGGAAGCTGTTCGAGATACTTGTTGATACATATAATCAATGTCATCAGAATCATGCACTGAGACCAGATTACTGTTATCCAGCATCACACCTTTAAGCAGCTTTCCCTTGGATGTGCCATGCATGGCCCACTCTTCCTGGATAAAGTTTATAGCTACAGCATCAAAAGTCACAGATTCCTAAACAATAGGGGACAGTATACTAAATACAGGGCCTTCCATACCAGTTTCCAAAGACTGACAGCATCAGAAAATGGACACTATATTTATAGAAAGCTCAGAATGTATTTGAGGTTCCAATCAAATTTTATCTGGGCTGACTTGGAATATTCACATTCTGAACAGATTTTAACTGTGTTACAAATGAATAATACATGAAATATTTTGTGAAATGTTCTAGACATATCCCTATAAATTTCCAATAAACTGGTGACTTCTAAGTTGTTGAGAAAACATTTGTATTTGAAAATCCTTAACTAAAATACTGCTCTTCACCAATTTCAAGTAAATACACAGGCTTATCACAAGACAAGCAACTTCTGTGACCTACAACATTTTAACAATTTCTATAGGTAGTTTATTTTCCTATTTGTTCATCAGGATCCTCAAATGTGAAAAGGTTCACCAATTTGTTAGGAGTGCTGAAAGATCCACTGAACTATTGTGTAAAATGATTCCTTTCTATTAAACATATATTAAATAAAGGTGATATGCCTCTTATTAATTAATGTATCAAAAATATTGAACTAATATCCAGCATTCTTCAGAAATGAAAAGATATCCTAGAGAATTGGTGTTTTAGTTTCCTAGGCTGCTCCAGAAAATATCATGAAACTAATTTGGTTTAAATCATGAGAATTTGTTAGCTTATAGTTTTGAAGCCATGAAAGTGTCTTAATGAACCAAATCAAGGTATCATCAAGGAGATGCAATGTTTTCTTCCCAAAGACCAGCTACCAGCAATCCTTGGTATCTCCTTTCCCTTGTGGGTTTTGTTGATTTCAGTTTTTTGCTTCCCTAGCTTTCCCTCTGTGTCTGAATTTCATTCTCCTATAAAGGACTCCAGTAAAAGGATTAAGACCCATTCAGATTGTGGTGGGTCACACCTTCACTGTAGTAGCCTCACCAAAAGATTTTTTTCACAATGTGTCCATAAACACAGAAATGGATTAAATTTAAGAACATGTTTTTTTATCGGATACCTATAGCTTCCAAACAACACACTTGAGTTAAACAGGTGTTGCCTCTCTCATCTTTACATATCTGAGATGTTCATTATATGGTATGAAGGCAAAGAGATCAGAAGGACAAGCCAGAGGCTCTTCAGACTGTTATACTGAAAGATGATGGTGGTTTGCTATGGCATGAGGTCTGCCATTATCAATTTTCATGGGACCTAAAAGGACCAATTAACTTTTCTTTTTTTTTTTTGCATTTTCATCCCTTTTCTGTGATTAAGAGAATATAAGATTCTTGATTCCCTCTCAATTTTAAAAGTGTTAAGTACTTTGACAATCATGTTACTCCTCTAATTACTTTCAAAATTTTTTAATGCCACTTGGTTAAACAGGGAAACAAATACCATTTCACAGTAACCCATGGACCTATTTTCAAAATGCTCAAACCTGACAACTTTTTGACATTTCACCTTTCCAAAATCAAACCCTAAATGACATCTTACTGATCTGAAATGAATTTTTCTTTCACTTTTAATAAGAGAGGTTCTAGAAATAGGTTTATTTGATAAGTTATGATTCACATAGGAAGTGTTGCCAAATTAAAAAGGATTTGTTAAACTTCTTTTGGTTAAGTTTGTATAGGTAAAATGTTATTAATGCAAACATTTCAGAATTTATATTAATTTCCTAGAGGTTTTTCAATGTCTTCACTGCCCACAAGCTATTGCAGAACTGATCTGCCTGATTTAGACAACAGTAAAGTGGTTTTGGTCATAATTTCACAGAAACAATCAAATTTCCTTCTCAGTTGCATTACTGTTGTAATGATCTTTCATCAGAACTTTCACTTTTATAAAACAGTAGTAAGTTAACCAGGCTGTTTTAAGTGTTTGGTCATCAATGGACCATTTTAATTGTGAAGCTTCACAGAAAACACTTGCAATGAGCTACAGGCCAGAGTGCATCATATTAAACAAAAAGGACTGTCTCCAAAATCCTTGGAAAGGAATATGCCAGGTACTCAGGGACACAGGTTTCTAACAATATTGCTTAAATAACTTTAGAGACCATAACACTGGGCTGAGTCAAGATTCCAGAACACTAGTGAAGAAGCCAATGCATTCAAGAAACTGAGAGAACCGAAGTCTAATTTTACCCAGGACTGAATGAACTGATAAAGAATGAGTCAAATCCCAAAGAAAACAAGAGAATACTGACATTTGCAAGAGAGAAACGTGTCATGTAGAAGTGAACCTCAAAAACATTAAGTGCCAATTTCTCATCAGAAATCTTGGAGGCACGAGGGCAGTGGGAAGAAAAATTTATAAAGTGCTGAAAAAAAATCATTAAAACCAAGAATTTTATACCCAGAGAAGCTCTCTTTCAAACACATTTTTAACATTTTTTGTATGTAACTCCACATACAGAATATACCATGCAAATGCCTTAAAGTAATGATAGATATATGGTTTGGAACTCAAAAGAAATAAAGATACAATGTGTGACAAGAACTTCAGAAAGAGCGAGGATGGAAGAGTACCTGAATATAGTTGGTGGATGATATTCAAGTTAGGTAAGTATAGCAGTTTGGCATTATTTATAAATTCCAAAAATAGATATTGGATTATGTTTGTGAACTGGTCTTTTCCTCTGGGCATAGTAGATTATACTGGATTCAGAAGTTTACCTGATTGGATAATGATTTATGCTTTTGTTGGGCTAGTTAGTGGGGCATTGAGTCCCTGCCCCTTCGTGGGTGGGGGATTCATAGATAGGAGACATCGGCAGAGGACAGAGTTGGAGTTCTGATGCTGAGTCTTTGAGCTGGAGTCCTGGGAAGTAAGCACACAGAGGAGCTTGGTCGTAAGGAAGGAGAGAAAGACCTGAAAAAAGAGATGAGCCATTTGCCTGACAGTCTACAGCTGGCCTTGTGGAGTGAACAAGCAGCTGAGCCTGGAGAGAACCAAGTCCTACAGAGAGAGACAAAAACTTGAGAGACTGACCATGGAGATGTAAGAGGAAGAGGAAGGCTGAACATCAGCAGCCACCTTGCTCTAACACATGGCAATAGATTGGTGAGGGAAGTTACATATGCTTTATGGCCTGGAAACTGTAAGCTTCTACCCCAAATATATACCCTTTATAAAAACCAACTGATTTCTAGTATTTTGCATCAGTACTCCTTTGGCTGACTAATATAGTAGGTGTCAATTCTAAAGATATTGTTATAAATTCAAGATGTTAAATTAACCCCCATGGTAACCACAAAGAAAACAGGAAAAACCTATTCAAAAAAGGAAATAAATAAGTGATTCAAAGCAGTTTTCTTAAAAAAAACAACAAGTAAATACAAGAGTAGGCAGAAAAGAATGAATTGACAAAATATGAAGTGACCTGTATCCATTATTGCAAGATCATGCTGAGCAAATTTAATGCCCTAAACATGCCCTACATTCCATTTATTCTATTCTTCCCTCCTTCTTCCCTTGAAACCTATGGCAACCATTAAGTTTCAATTTTTGAAGAATAGGATTTACAGTAACTTGCAATAATATTGAGGGCTTGACATATTGGTATGTTTTATTAGGCACTTACTATGTTCTCGAAGGATTCTTGTCCCTCTAACTGAGAACAAAACAGGACTTCCCAGGATGAGAATTTGATATTTTCTTGATTATTTTGTGTGTCTCCACACAATGATATCACACATTATGACAAAATGAACACATATATTGCATAGAAGCCTGGTCTCAGCACTCCCTGTCCCATGAATCCCCCACATCCAGCACCCGACACCAGCAACCTTCATCTGAAATATTTGCCAAAAAACATTACCAATATTGTGGTTTTAACCACAGAACTGCTAAACCCCAAAATTGACCTGCTCCTTCACCTGACCCTTCCCCTAGTTCCATGGATAGTCCAATCCAAACCTCCAAACCTACTCCCCCTCACATACTAGCATCACAGAACCCAATCACATCATTGCCCCACTATCACAGTCATCCACTGCACAACTACACCCTTCTAATTTATCATAGATATTGCCCATATGGGCATTGGCTCACCCTCCTTTACTCCCTTTTATCAAAACCTATAAAAGTGTACCACCCAAAATGTAAACCATAATGTTAACCATTGACCATGGTTAGTTGCAATGTTTCAATGTTTGTACATCAATTGCAACAAATGTACCATCCCCCAGTGTATTAGTCAGCCAAAGGGGTGTTGACAAAAAAATACCAGAAATCAATTGGTTTTTATAAAGGGTAATTATGTGGGGTAGAAGCTTACAGTTATTGGGCCATAAAGCATAATTTTCTTCCCTCACCAAAGTCTGATGCTACGTGTTAGAGCAAGGCAGCTGCCGATGTTTGCCAGGGTTCAGGCTTCTTGGGTTCCTGTCTTCCCGGGGCTGCGTTTCTCTCCAGGCTTAGCTCCTCTGTTTCCTCCACAAGGTCAGCTGTATACTCTGAGGCTTTCTAGGCTTTGCTTCTCTCCACAAAGCCAGCTGTGAAGTCTCAGGCAAATGGCTCATCTCTATCCTGGGGCCTTCTCTCCTTCCTCACCAGAACTCCAACATCAAAACTTCTCCAACTCTGTCCTTTACCATTTTTTTTTTATCTTTGAGACCCCGCCCAACAAGGGTTGGGGCTTAAAGCCCTACTGAGGTGGCCCAGTCAACACCCTAATCATAACTTAATCATGGCCAGATTAACCGACCAGTTTACAATCATAATCCAATATGTAATTTTGGAATTCATAACTATATCAAACTGTCAAACTGCTATATCAAGTAAAAGGGTATTAATATGGGAGAGGGGAAAAGAGGCAGGGCATTGGATGTATGTGAATCTTGTGTATTCTCTATGTGACTTTTCCGTACCCTAGAGCTCCTTTGAAGATAAAATGAAAAAATAAAACATTGGGGTATATATGGTAGAAAATATCACTGTACATACAAGACAACAGCTCTTACAGTGATGAAAGACACAATGTTTAAAATTTTTCTTTTAATAATTTCAAATTTTTTTTAAAATTGTGTTTTATTCTTTATTTTAAAATGTATTATTTCATTTTCTTATTGCTTTTATTTGGTTGTTTTCTTGGCTTCATTTTTGGAGAGGTTTTGGATCACAAAAGTATCACAGCAGTGGTGGGTGATTATCACTGGTGCAAGGTGTCAGTGATGCGGGCAAGAATGGGAAGGGGTTCACCTGGGGTATCCCTCTAAGGCATATGAATATGTTCAAGAGTTCATAGGACATTGTCTCGGTGGGTGGAGATGAAAGAATATTGAATTCCCAACCTGGGGAGTTCTGCTACATTCTCTAATACAAGAGCAAGAATCCTTCGATTGCATGGGTATTGCCTAGTGAAGGAAGACAGACCTTTATGCTAGGCCCTTGATATTGATGACTGTACTTATGAACCCTTTCTTGTGAAATTGAAACTTAGCCTAGTATCATATACTGCCTAAAAGTTACCTCCTGAAAGCCTCCTTTTTGCTCAAATGTGGACTCTCTCTAAGCCAAACTCAGCATATAAATGTACTACATTCCCCCGGCATGGGATATGACTCCTTGGGATAAGCTCCCTGGCACTGAGGGATTATCACCAAGCACCAACTTGCAATGCATCTGGAAAAAGACCTTGACCAAAAGGGGGGAAATGGAAAATACAAATGAGTTTTTATGACTAAGAGATTTCAAAGTGAGTCGGGAGGTCATACCAGTGACTCATATCCCTGGATAGGCAATATGTTTAAAAAACCAGAAAATTACAAGTTTTGGAGAGGATGTGGAGAAATAGGAACACTTATTCACTTTTGTTGGGATTGTAGAATGCTGCAACTGTTGTGGAAGACTCCATTTATGTAAAATGTAAATATAAATAAATTCATACAGATTGAAGTAAATTAGTGTAATGTTTGGCAGTGGAAGGACAGAGAAATTAAGTGGTGACTGTTAATGGGTAGGGGTTCTTTTTTGAGTAATAAAAATGCTCTAAAATTGACTAAACAGATGAATACAAAATGCTGTGATTATACCAAAGCCATTTATGTATACTTTAGTTGGATTGTATAGTATGCAATATATTTTAATAAACTTGCTTAAAGAAAATAAAAAAAGCAAAAAAAACCCTCTCAATGGAGTAAATTCAAAGACAATAAGTCTTCACTAGTGATTTAAATAGAATTTCTCTAAAGAATATATACAAATAGCCAATAACACATGAATCAATTCTCAACATCATTGGTTATCAGAATAATGCAGATAAAAACCACAATGAGATACTAATTAACATCCACTAGGTGTCTGTTAATTAAAAAACAAAAATAGTAAATTTTGGTGAAGACACAGAAAAATAGGAATCCTAATATGTTGCTAGTGGCATTGTAAAATGGTGCAGACACTGTGGAAACCAGCTTGAGATTTCCATCAAAAGTTGAAAATAGAATTACTATATGAGCCAGCAATCCCACTTCATGGTGTATACACAAAAGATATGAATGCAGGGACTCAGATAGATAGTACACCAATGTTTACAGCAGCACTGTTCAAAGTAGACAAATGGTGTAAGCAACCCAAGTGTCCATCAACTGATGAATGAATAAACAAAAAGTGGTATGCACACACTGGAATGTTATTCAGCCATAAATGTGGAGGATGTTTCAATGCATACTACAACATGGATAAACCATGAAGACATAATGTTTTGTAAAATAAGCCAGACACAAAATGACAAATATTGTCTGATCTTGTTTATATGAAATAACTAGAAGAAGGACATTGCATAGAGACAGATGGTAGATTGCATATTATCAAAGGCTGGAGGGGAGGAGAGGGAGGTGTTACTATTTAATGTGTACAGAGTTTCTTTTTGAGGTAATGAAGAATTTTGGGTAATGGATACTGGTGATGACAGCACCATATTGTGAATGTAATTCATCTCATTGAAAAGTCTCCTTGAAAGTGCTTAAATGAGAAGTTTTCAGCAGTATATATGGTACCGCAACTACAAGATTCTTTTTTTAAGTGAGAAATATAGCACACCACACTCATGAGAACAGCTATTAAAAATAAATACTGGCAAAGATGCAGTAAATTAGAGACCCTTGTACAATGTTGATAGGAATAAAAAATGATGTAGCAAACACTGTGAAAAACAGTTGGAGGAATAAGAGGATATTATGAGAAACTGTGTGCCAACAAATTAGACAACCTAGATGAAATGAGCAAATTCTTAGAAATGCACAAATAACCTACACTGACACTACAAGAAATACAAGAACTTAACAAACCAGTCACTTTTAAAGAAATGAAATCAGTCATCAAAAATCTCCCATCAAGGAAAAGTCCAGGACCAGATGGCTTCACAGATGAATTCTACCAAGGATTTCAAAAAGAATTAACTCCAATTCTTTTTAAACTCTTCCAAAAAAAATTGAAGAGGAGGGATAATTACCTAACACATTTCATGAAGCCAATATCACCCTATTGCCAAAGCCAGATAAAGACAATACAAGAAAAGAAAATTACAGACCAGTCTCTGTAATGAACATAGATGCAAAAATTCTCAAGAAAATACTTGCAAATCAAATCCAACAGAATATAAAAAGACTTATACATCACGACCAAATAAGATTTATTCCTGGTATGAAAGGCTGGTTCAACATAAGAAAATCAATCAATGCAATACACCACATTAACAAACTGAAGAGACAAAAAACATACAATCATCTTAATTGATGCAGAAAAGGCATTCAACAAAATCCAGCATCCTTTCTTGATAAAAACACTTCAAAAGATATGAAGAGATGGAAAATTCCTCCATATGATAAAGGACATGTATGAAAAACCCAAAGCCAATGGGGTGTGGTTGAAAGGTTGAAAGCTTTCCCTTTAAGATTGGGAACAAGGCAAGGATGACTAATGTCAACATTGTTATTGAACATTTTACTAGAATTTCTACCTAGAACAATTAGGGGAAAAATGGACGTCCAAATAGAAAAAGAGGAAGTAAAATTCTCACTATTTACAGATGAAATTATTCTGTATTTAGAAAATTCTGAAATGTCTACAACAAAGCTAATTGAGCTAATAAATTAGTTCAGCAAAGTGGTAGGATAAAAGATCAAAATGCAAAAAACAATAATGTTTTTGTACACTAGTATTGAATAAACTAAGGATGAAATTATGAGGAAAAATGCATTTACAATCACAACAAAAAGACTCAATTACCTAGGAATTAATTTAACCAAAGAAGTAAAGGACCTATATGGAGAAAAGTACAAAACAATGCAAAAAGAAATTAGTGAAGATGTAAACAAAAGGAAAGACATTCTGTGTTCATGGATTAGAAGATTAAATCTCATGAAGACATCAATCCTACCAAAACATTTATAGAGTCAATGCAATACCAATCAAAATTCCAACTGGCTGGACACTCACCTTCCATGTGGGAGGTCCCAGATTAAGTTCCAGGTGCCTCATGGAGAAAGCAAGTAAACAATGAGCAGGCAGACAAGAGAACCATCTGTGGGAGTGAAGGTAAATAAATAAATAAATAAATAAAGTAAAATAAATAAATCTTAAAAAAGAAAAAAAATGTGAAAGTATATTCTTCAAGAAGAAAGAAAATGATCCCAGATGGGAGATTCAAGATTCAGGGTGGATTGAGAGAAATAAAGATTAAAAAAATATCCCAACAGGCTAATTTATAGAAATAGAAAAGGCAATTACTAAATTCATTTGGAAGGGAAAGTGCATCTAAATATCCAAAAGCATTCTAAAAATGAAGAGCAACATAGGAGGAATTTCACTGCCTGAGTTTGAATACTATTACAAAGCTACAGTGGCCAAAACATCATGGTGGGGCATTGTCACAGTGGGTGGAGATTCACAAAATAACCAAAAAATATCAAATTCTAATCTGGGGAGAGCTCTGCCACATTCTCTAATGGAACAACAGGAATGCCCCAAGTAAAGGGACAATGACTTGTGAAGGAGGATGGTCCATTAAAGGGCCCTTGCTATTGATGACTATGTTTATGAGCCTTTGCTTTTGAAATTGAAACTTAGCCTAGTGACATAGGATGCCTAAGAGTTATATATGGGGAGTCTTCTAGTTGCTCAGATGTGACCCCTCTAAGCTGAGCTCAGCATATAAAAGCAACAAATTTCCCCCAGTGTGGGACATGACTCCCAGGGATGAGCCTCCTTGGCACCAAGGGATTGCTCCCAAATACCAACAAGCAATGCATCTGGACAATAAAAAACAAACAAACAAAAGAAAAAAAAAAACAGAAAAACAAACACCTTGACCAAAAGTGGGAAAAGATAAAGGCAATTGAGTTTGTATGGCTAAGGGAATTCAAAGTGAGTTGGGAGCCATCCTAGAAGTAGTGATTAGGCACATCTCAAAAGGTTCTCATTGATAGCCAAAGCAGATAAAACCCCAAATAGTGAAGTTCCTAAGGGATATGGAGACATCCAGACACTACAGTCAGAGCAGACAGCTCAGGAATTTGTCCCCTTCCCAGTGGGCCCTAATCTGGTATTTAGTTAGACTCAGCAGTGATATCTCTATGCATGAAACTTCTATTTTGCTATTCAAACCTATATTATGGAGTTGATAGGTGTACATCCAAGAGACTTAAATTTTTGGGCTGTCCATGTGCCAGTTGAGCCTTGAATTTCAACTGACCTGCAAAACCAACTCTCCAGTTCAATGGACTCACCCAGGACAACTAATGGGGAGGAGGTGATGGACAAACAACTTACCAAGGAACCTAGAGTGCCTACAACTGCAAGCAAGAGAGTCCCATCTACCAGATGTATTTGATTGAAGCCATCCTCAATTAATGGTGGAGTGGGCATCACTATCTCAGAGTCCTCAGGACTGGGAAAAAGCTATAGACTAAAATAAACTTATTATTTTAAGTAGCTAGAAATTTTTGAACAGGTGCAAAACCTGGAGATATTTCTATCCCATGTGAATGCTCACTAGTTGGTGTCTTTAACACAGGAGGATTTTATAATCAAGTGTATAGAGTGACCTGTTCAGTGTATACCAGTCAACTTCTTTTTCCAGCCATTATTGCCATTGCCAATGGGCTCATGAACAGAGGCCATGCTGGTATGGATGGAGCTTATGATGGGCTAAGTAACATGCACTTCTAATCAACAAAGCAGACCTGGCTGCAGACATTGCTGAATGCCCAATGTGTCAGCAGCAGAGACAAACACTCTCCAATATGTCCATATCCCAGGTTGATCACCTTAGTATCTGGTGGTAGGTTGATTATATTGGACCAGTTTTATCCTATAACGGACATCAATTTATACTTTTTGCAAAAAGATACTTACACTAGATACTGATTGGCCTTCTCTAAAGAAAAGACTTCTCCCAAAACCATCAATTGTGGCCCTTAGAAGGCTTTATTCATCATCTTAGTATTCACAAGTATTGCTTCTGCTCAAGGAAATCACCTCACAGAAAATGAAGTGTGGTCAGTGGGGCATTCTTAAAGGGATTCATTCATCTTAGCATGTTCTCCATTATCCTGAAGCAGCTGGATTGATAGAACTATGACATGGTTTTGTGAAGTCTCAATATCAATGTTAGCAGGGTGGCAATTCCTTGCAAAGCTGGGGAATATCCTTCAAGTGGCTGCAAATGCTCTAAACCAGTGTGCAATCTCTGCTGCACTTTTGCTCAGTCAGGATTCAGGGGACCAGGAATCACAGAGTGGAAATGGTAGTGACACCAATCACTATTATCCTTGTGATTCACTAGCAAAATTTTTGCTTCTCTTCTTTGTGATTTTAAGCTCTGCTCTCCTAGTGGTCTCCAAAAGGAGTTCTTCTACCAGGAAACACAACAGTGATCCATTTAACTGGAACATGAGACTGCCAGCTGGCCAAATTCATCTCCCAATAATAATCAATCAATAACTAAAAAAGGAAGTTACTGTACTGCCTGAGATGATTAATCTTGCTTACCCAGGGGAAATTAGAATTCTAAAGGGGTTAAGGGAGAGTATGCCTGGAATATATCCAGGCATTTAGGGCATTTTTTAGTACTATCATGCTCTGTGATTAAAAACAATAAAATGCTACAAAAGTCAATCCAGTCAGAACTAATAATTTTCTAGATTATTCAGGAATGAAAGTCTATGTCACCAAACAAACAAACAAACAAACATACATATTTAGTTGAGGTGCAACCTGAGCATAAAGGGAATACGAATGGGGTAGCAGATGAAGGTAGTTTTAAATACTAGCTATGGCTGTGTGACCAGTTGAAGAAACAAAGACAGTAATTACTAAGTATTTTTCTTCACTTTGATGAGAATATGTATTTGTGTATATATATATCTCCACAGACACACATACAACTCCATTTATGTATATAGCAACTGTCTTTACATAGTATTAAAATTACAGGGTAAGAATGCATATCATGGAAGACTTACATGCTTTTCCCAGGAAAAGATTGGTACATTTTCCATTGTATGCAAGATAGTTGTATCATGCAAGGCAGTAGTATGACTATGTTATTGTCTCTACGGGGTGATTAAGTATGAGTGCCAATTTGAGAAACAGTAGACTGTGGTAGTTAATTCATGTTTTAACTTGGCAGATTATGGCATCCAGTTAATTTGTCAAGTTACTACTTGTCTGATTGTCACTGTGAAGACATTTATAGAATTGCATCTATAAGCAGGTGATTGAATCTATGACTCACTGCATCTGCAATCAACAAATAAGATTGCCCACAGCAATGTGGGCATTCTCTCTATCCAATTAGTTTCAGGTCTTAAAAGTGAGAATGGATGATTTCAAGTATGAAAAAGATGAATTTCTACTTCAGCTACCCAGCTTCTACTCAGAATTTTAACTTCACCTTCCTGGGAATTTCCAAGTCAAAGCCTGTATTACAGAATTCAGACTTGGAAATTCCTGCAATCATGTTATGAGCCATTTTCTATAACAAAACTTTTAATGTAAATCATGTCAGTTCTGTCAAAAACCCCTTAGTTTGCCACATTTCTATGACAAATATCACACAATGAGTTGATTTAAAAAGCAGGAATTTATTGGCTCATGGTTTTAAAAGGTAGAGGTCAAAATTCAATATTTCAGTAAGGCTTGCTTTCTACCCAAAATCTGAATTTTTCAGATTCCGTCTTGCTGCAATCCTTGTGGTTCCTGGGCTTGTACTTCTGCTTGCACCTGCTCTTCTTGTTCCCACTGACTTCTGACTTCTTCCTATGCGGGCTTCTTCAACCTCTGGCTTCCAGTGGTTTTTCTTCAAGTCCCCAGTAATAGTGATTATTAGTTCATCATTTGAGCCAGTGTGTTTCTGCAGAAATATAGCCTCAGGTCTCAGAGTATTACTACTCTTTCTCAAGAGGCCAAATATCACCTTCTGAAGGTAAATCATAAAAATATTTATTAAGAGAAGCTTACATAAAAGAGATATGGTCCTGGTAGTAGCTGGACTCTAAGCAGTACTCCACAGCATGCAACAGGTCACTTTGAAATTATGTAGAAGGAGAACATAGAAGGAATGGAGTCTAGCCATGCAAGAACACAAGACTCATTTATCACACTCAGGAATTGTATGACACCTTTTGGTGCATGTATGCAGGGACTTTGTAGAAGTCAATTCCATCTCTCATGGTGACAGGGCAGGGATTCAGCCAGCATTATCTGGCCCGCATACCAATGCCTTCTGATTAAATACTCTCTTATTCCTGGAGGCTTGTCCAGAGCCCTTGGAACAATTTTTGTTCCAAAGAAGAAAGGGGAGAGGGGAAGGAAAGAGTGAGCAAGGTTTGAATATGAGAAACTATTTGCCTTAAAGGCACATCTTAAATGGAAATAATATAATCAGGAAGTCCTATTTACAAAAGGTTTTACACCCACAGGAATGCAAATTAAGAAAAGATCATGTCTGAATTGGCATATGTAATTCAATCTACCACAGTCCTCCCTTGGGAACAAAGATGACATGCTCCCAATATCTCAAATCTTCCCAATAACTCAAAATCCTCAAGTTACTTCAGTAAATCTGTAAGTCCAAATTCTCATAAAAATCATTTGTGGGTGTCATCAATCCTGGTGCAAAATTCCTCTCTAGTTTGTGGATGCATGAAAACTAAAAAAATAAGTTATCTGATTCTAATGGTGGAACAGTCACAGGATAGACCATCCAATCCCAGAGGAGAGAAATTAGAAGGAAAGAGGGATGGAAGGTCTCAAACCAGAAGAAAAAAAATACTCCATTAGATTTCAAGAGGCACCTCTGGATCCAAGCTTTGTCCTCAGGGCCTACTTGAGTGACAGCCTCACTCTTTACAAGCACCTCGACAGTGGTCCTGCACTCTGCAAACAATTGGGACTAGGCCTTACCCTCTCCAAGAGTTGAAAACAGTCAAGGTCTTTTTGAAGGCTGGGGTTTAAAACACTACTCTTGCTTTTGAGTGGCAGGTGTACTCTCTCTGAAAACTTAGACCAAGGCCCACACCTTCCAAGTCTTGGGTCAGTGTCCAAAATTTACCAAATATATTTTCACTTTAGATATGCTGGAAAAAAAAAACCACTCAATTTAAAATACATTTGTACATCAGGCTTCAAAGTAATGATAGTGTTTTCTGTTCAGTCTTTTAATTTATGGGTGATGTGGCAATGTTATTTAACCATGTGTACTTCTTCAGTTCATGATCTATTTAATTGCATTTGAGATATTTTTGATATCAACTTTAAAAAAAAGCAAAATGACTATCTAACAAATTTTATGAGTACTGTTATCATCACTTTTATTCTTCAGTACTGATCGATTTCAGAATGAAGAAACACAACCTCAGTACAAACATTTATTTGATTACAGTACAGTGTTTGGCTTGAACCCAGCTGGAGGATTGGTGGGAGAGCCCTCTTTGTTACAGCTCAAACCTGGCTGAGGCAGCAGTGGAAGTGCCCCCGGGGCAATGATGGAATTGAACAGCTTGGTACTAAGGCTGGACTTGGTGTTGCAGCTCAGTGTCAGGCCAGGGCAAAGATGGAAGCATGCCCAGGGCTTTGGGGCTGTGCTAGACATAGGTTTACTGTGTCACCACCTGGGGCATGTACCCCAAGTTGCAATGCTCTGATTGGTTAAACACTGGGTCTCTGTGAGGACATTGATTATGGTCTGGAGACTAGAATAGCATTTTATGTTAATGAGGTATGCTAACTGGGAGGCAGTGATTGATTTTTATTTAGGGTAAGGGATCTTATTGGTTGAAAAATCTCCTATACTATTGGTAGGCTCATGATCCTTTATTTTATTGGTTGGCTAAGGATCCCTCTGCATAGGGTTCATAGTTCAGTTACCAGACCACTACTTCAAGTAATATTTCAGAAATTATTGAAAATTCAAATTATTCAATGAAAATAAAATTAATGAAATTAAATTTATACTTTGTTATCATGTAGATCATTTGACATCATATCTTTCTTAGTTCCATATACAAAGATTAAAGGTCCATTGAAAAATGAAGTCAAAAATTTTGGGGGAATTTGGACAACAGTACAGAATAAGTTAGGGTTTTTCTTAGGCTATTTGCCCTTCAATATATTGAAAAGGTGGAAGGGCAGTAGAGAAATTTTCTAAAAATAGCCAAAGACAATAAATAAGAAAGAGAACACAAAAAGGAAAAATACATTTCAAAAACGAAACTACAAATATTAATACAATAAAATTTCACATATTAGAACATATTTTTAATTTTATATTTATTATAAAGAATAAGTTCCTCTAAAAAGACAAAGATAATGTCTGAGTCAAAATATAATATGCAATATATTACTTTTCTTTAATACATTTATTAAAATAAAATCAATCAAAGCATTGAAATTAAAGGAAACAGAGTAACTAATATATCACATTGTTTTTGCTATTCCATTTGTCTGAGCCTAACTTTCACCAAGTGTTTATATGACTCTACATTTCTTTCAGGCTGCTCATATATGGCAATTCCTTAGGAATTTTTTGTAAATTATTTTTCAAGATACTAAACACTACTGTCTCTGTGGACCCCCTCAACTTATTTTTTCTCATAGCAGTTATCACAATCTATATACATCAACTTGATAGATTATTACCCACATCCCATTTGATAGAATGTCACTGTTGTTTGATGGATCTCTAGTTCCTCAAACTGCACAGCCTACCACCTGCACAGGACATTGCACTGGTGTTCTCCCTGTTTGGAACAATTCCCTCTAAGGATTATGAGTGATTAAGTGACAAAATGTACCAAAAAAATCTAATGTATGTTAAATTCATCAATAAAACTTATAAACTAATAAACTCTGAATAATTCATTTGGTCATTTCAAATTTGCATTGCATAACAACATTTGAAACTTTCTTCCCCAGTATTTATTAGTCACTTATAAAAATATATTATAATTAATCCATAAATTTTAATAAATTTGCAAAGTTTAAACTTAAGGATGTAAATTATCTGACAAAAATATAATCTATATTTTAAATTAATATTCAAAACAAAAAACACTAAGAACTTTCAATGTAAAAATTCAACATAAATATAACTAAAATTGCATCTTTAAGCCATTCTTGTTAAAATTTTTGAATTTTTTTCATTTTTAAGAAGTTTTAGATTATATAAATGTTACATCAAAAATATATAGCAAAATCCCATATACCCCATCCCTACCCCACACACTTTACCTCATTAACATCTTTTGTTAGTGAGATGCACTTGTTACAACTGGTGAACACATATTGAAGCATTGCTACAAACCATGGACAATATTTTCACCTTATACCTTACACTTTGCACTGCAAAATTTTACAGGTTTTGACAAAATGTATAATGGCTTGTATCCATCATTGCAATGTCATGCAAGACAATTCCAATGTCTCCAAAGTACCCCATGTTATACCTATTCTTCCCTCTCCCTCCCTTCAGAACCTCTGGTGGCCACTGCATTTATATCAATGATACAAGTTCTTCCATTGCTAGAATAATCATTAGTCTAATTTGGTCCATAGTTGCATTCCCCCCATTACGTTTGTTCATTCCTCAATCTTAAGAAATTGGGAATGCTGAAGGCCACTCTTTTTCCAATTGAGAGAGAGCTTAGATCTCATGGGGCAGATGGATGTAACTGTCTTTCTTGCACTTGTAACTATTTTCTGTTGTTTCTTTTTTGTGATGGGCATTGTTCGTCATCATCATTTTGTTAGATGTCTTGCACAAATCCAATGAATTGGAGAGTAGATGTTGCAACTCATACTGCGATTCAGGGCCTAACTGGCATATAAACAGAACAAAGATTTAAGTCTCTGGGATATATATTTATAAAGTATAGTGCCAATTATAGGTTCAAATAAAAGGGTCAGAAGAGTCATGTTTAGGGAAATTGTAAATGAGTCTAACTCTATTACATTTGGGAACATATACTCCAAAATAAGGCCCACTGACAGAGTACCAAATTCCTGAGATTATCTGCTCTGCCTATAGTGTCTAGATGTCTCTAGAGGCCCTCAGAAGCCCCACTGTTTGAGTCACTGTTTTCTGTATCAGTCGATGAGATTCTGCTGAGATGTGCATAACCATAACCTCTGGAATGACCTTCTGACTCACTTTGAAATCTCTTAGCCATAAAAACTCATTTGTATTTAATATTTCCCCCATTGGTCAAGGTCTTTATCCAAATGTGTTGTGGTTGGTGCTTGAAAATAATCCCTCAGTGCCAGGGAGGCTCATCCCTGGGAGTCATGTCCCACATGGGGAAGGGGAAGGTAGTATATTTACATGTAGAGTTTGGCTTAGAGAAAGGCCACATTTGAGCAACAAGGAGGCTTTCAGGAAGTAACTCTCAGGCAATATATAATATTAGGATAAGTTTGAATTTCTTGAGAAAAACATAAGTACAAGCATCATTTTCAAGGGTCTAGGGTAAGGGTCTGTCTTCCTTTACTAGGCACTGCTCATGTACTCAGAGCATTCATGCTGCTTTATTAGAGAATGTAGCAGTACTTCCAAAGATGGGAATACAATATTCTTTGGTTATTTGTGTTTCATCACCCACCAAAATGATGCACCATGATCACTTGAATATATTCATATGCCTTAGAGGCACGTCCTAAGTGCACTTCTCCTCATGCATCCCCCCATCCGTGACACCCACACTACTGATTCTCCCCTGCCACAGTTGTCACCATTCTGCAATCTAAAACTTCCCCCAAAACAAAGCCAAAAAAAACAAATAACAATGATAAGAAAATAAAATAATAACAAATAAAATACAAAAACAAAAATAAAAAGAATAAAAGAAATAAAATTAAATATAAAAATAGAAAATAAAGTACAATAGTTTTTTTCAATGTTTGTTTCTTTACCATAAGATCTGTTATTTTTTGTGTACAGTGACAATTTTTCCTTATGTTCCCCCAGTGTTTTATTTTATTTTATTTTTGCTTTACCTTTAAAGAAACTTTAGGTGAAGAAAAGTCCATAGAAAATATAGGTGAGTCCATATACCCAATCCCCTCTCCCTCTCACTTTCCCCTATTAATAACATTTTACATGCCTGTGATACTTTTGCTACATTTGCTGTGAAAATATTGAAACATTGCTGCTAACCATTGTCCCTAGTTTACATATGATTTACATTTTGCACCATATACTTTTATAGTTTTGACAGAATTTAAAATGGCCTATATCCATCATTGTAAGATCATGGAGAACAATTCTAATGTCCCTTGTTCCATATACTCTATTCTTTCCACCTCTTCCCCTTGGAAACTATGGTAAACTCTAAGATTCAATTTTTGAAGAATAAGGTTCATAGTTACATGTGATAATATTGAGGGCTTGACCTATTGATCTGTTTTCTTTTATTAGTCACTGTCTATGTTCTTGAGAATTTTTGCCCCTCTATTTGAGAACATAGCAGTACTCCTCATGATGGGAGATTAAAATTTCTTGTTTATTGTGTGGTTCTCCACCCACCGAGATAACATATTATGACAAGTTGAACATTCATATTCCATAGAAGCATGCCGCTGTTGCACTCTATTCCATATATCTACCCACCCCCAACACCCTACACCAGGAACCCTTCTCTATCATATTTGCCAAAAGAACTTTCCCACCATTGTAATTTTAACCACAGACCTATAAATCCCCAGAGTTCACCTGCTCCTTCCTTAAAAACAAGAAAATGTGAACCATATTAATGAAAAAAAAGTTAATGGCAATAGATTGCCAGATGAACCCAAACTTTATATTAGATTCCAAAGGGATTAAAACAGCTTTGTTTATATATTTAATGACTTTAGGAAAACAAGACACTAATGAGGAAATATATGAGAAATCACAGCAGAAAAAATGCTGACCAAAATAAAAATCAACAAAATAGAACATTTAAGTGTTTAAGTATTTAAGTGTTTAAACTCTGGTATATGTGTTTTTTAGGGCAATTAATGGTGCAGAAATAAATTTAGTTATATCTTTCAAAATTTATCCATGCATGCTCCAAATTCAGATAATTTTATTATAGAGGACACTTTCAGAAGTCCTACCTTTTATTCTGTAAAGAAAAAATATAACACAATAGTAGACATTTTCACAGCCTTGAAACTATAATCTTTTTTCCTAATAAGTTCCCATTATAAAAACCAACCCATTTCTGGCATTTTTGCATTGGCAGCATTTAACATACTAAAACATTATTTCAGAATTATCTTGTGAATATAAACTATATTATTTATGTATTTTAAGTTCTTTAAATATTGTATGGTTCTCAGTAGGTACTTAGTAAATATAATCTCTTTTATACAATTATATAAG